>WEKX01020591.1:592646-634305 GCA_013390025.1 Pitta sordida | reverse complement strand
CAACCTTACTGATTCTGTGATTCGCAGTGTGTGTGAGGTGCTCACCACCAGGGTGTCTGCTTCAGGTTTCAGTGTTGCATGAAATCACACTCTCTGCCTCGGGTAGCTGTGGTGTGTAGATTGACTGAATTCAATGTATATGAGGGGAGCAGCAAAGGGCTGAGCTTCACGAGTCCTGCTCATAAGGACTGAAGGATGTCCACAGGGCAGATGGTGGACCGAGCCCATCGTGCTCATGAAACTCATGTCGTTGGAGTTAAAAGAACAGAGTAGAAATGGAAGCTAAAGTATGAAAAACAATAAAAAATTTTAAAAAAAAGCTGTGAATCCCAGCAATTTCTTTAGAAAAACTGTAATTCACTATGCTTAAAGAGGCTTGTTATCAACCAGGCACACATTTCAGCAGCTATCACTAAAAAGGGTTACCAGACAGCAAGCCATAGCTGCTGGAGGAAACTGAAAAATTCAGTTCAACAAAGCTAAAATAAAGCTAAAATCTGTCAGATAAACTAAACACAGTTCTGGGACTGGTGAGTCCAGCTGGCTCTCACTGCAGGACCCTGAACACTGGTTTCTGAGTCTGTTTCAAAAGATTTCTGTGTCCTTACCACATTTTCCTTGAAGACTATAAAAGCCAAATTTGTTGTTTATGCTGGAATCCTGAGAAGGTCTCTGGCAAAGCAGGAAGTGTTTATTCAAACACCTGGCAAGGAGAGCTACAGGGTGAGCTACACACTGACTAACTCTCCCTCCCCGCTCAGCACAGGTCCACACTGCACCAGGGCACAGCCTAGGACCTACAGACTTGGGTGTTTCTGCAGCAAAACAGAGAGCCCAGAATAAGACAATAAGAATGGCAATAAGTCTGAAAAGTGTGTTATACAATGGAAGAACTGAAATTGCTCCAGTGTATGCCAGGGATTTTCTGACAATATTTTTAAAATGTATCAATAGCTGCTGCAAAGAAGGAGCAAAACGCTCTTCCTGTCCATATAGAACAAGAAATAACATACTTAGGTGCAGTGTGGGGGCTCCCATAAGGCACTAGAAACACTTGTCAGTGAAGGAGTGGAGCTGTACTGGAGAGGTGTGTGCTGTCCAAATAACTTGCAAAAACTTCTGTCTGACAGGTAAGAGTGATTGTATCTTGTGTCAAGGGTTTGTACTAAATGACTGCTTGAAAACCCCTCAAGCCTTATTTTGGTAATCTGCCAGAACAAATCTACTTTGATGACTTCAGCTCTCTGGATACTTTGGTTTGATTATGTAGAGTCACCTTACACTATGTGTAAGGATAGCTGCAAGAATTCATCCCTCTAAAAACAAAATAGTGTCAATATAGGGATCAAGTATGTGGTTACAACTCAGAGAATTGTAATAGGTTTGCAAATTCTTGTCCTAAGTCTTAATTTGATCTCTGCGAACTTGATAGAAAACGTATTATAGAATCAGTAAAGGGGAATATTTCCAAAAAAGCTAAAAGATTTTAACAGAAGAAAAATCATGCTACAGAGCTCTGCAGTTTAACTTAAAATTCAACAGAAAGTTAATTCATTAGTAAAGTCACTCAAGCTTGACTAATCACAGTCTGAGCCAGAAAATCTAGTGATTTAAAGTGAACCCTTAGTTGCGTGCATAACTTGATGCATATGATGCCAGCTGCCGAAATTGCCATTTCAAACCTCGCTCTGGTTGGCACAATGGGAACAAATAGCTCTCAGCTGCAGGTGAAACCTACCAGACCTTTCTCCTCAATCTTTGTATAGTGTCAGTTCTTCTTAAAAAACAGCCATTAAATTATCACCATTGTCTTGGGGGAATGGTGATTGATGCCTCTTCTTTTATGCTAACTCAGCTTGTCTCTCTGCTCTAAATGGCCTTGTCTTTGGTGTGGATGTTGGTAGTACATCATTAGGTTTTGGTACACTTCGCGCTGCCTGCTTGCTCGCTGCTTGGCAAAAAAGGCTGTCAGATGATGTGGCCCTGCAGCAGATTAATATAACTCTCCTGAAGTCTTTAATACAAAAACTATGGGCTTCCACCCGTTGGGGCTCAAACAGGGTGCTTTGCAAGGAGTGCCTTTCCTGTGTGAATGTTAAGGTGACAAGGTAAAATAACAGAGCTGTACAAATACAGCTTTCTGCTGTATCTGTTGGGTGTCATTGCAGTTGCTGCAGGAGGCCTGGGAGGATGCACACGTAGGAGTGGGAGCTAGGAACTCCCATGGTGGTAGTGAAGCCCAGAACAACTATTTCAGGTATTCATGTTGGCAATCAAGTGCTGTTGCTTTGCAGTTGCACTGAAAATGTGAGCTGCTCCCTCATGTGTTGGTGCACTGGAGAGGATGGCCCTTTTTTGTACACAGCTGACTGCTGCTCATGAAAGTACAGCCATGTACCTCTGGAGAGGGACCAAAAAGGGAAGTGAAATACGAAGAAAGAGAAAGCTCTAAAGGTCTATAAGAAGCAAAAAGTCTGCTCTGCTAACATCAGTACAAGCCCTCAGCAAATCCAGAGATACTGGTGGTTATCCCTGCCACCATGACCACTCTGGTCCTGAGTGCTTTTTGCCATGTTGTGTTCCCTGGGAAGGACTGAGTGGTTTCAGAGGTGACCCTTGCATTCTTGTTGCCAGAGCAGAGGGTCATCTTCTGGTCAAGACCCACTTCCCTGCTGCATCACCATGCTGGCCTGAGCTGGGATGGAGACCGACCCAGGAATCGGAACTAACAGCACTGTGGTTTTGGATGAAGGGGGTTGGCAATCTGAGCATGGGTTTTAGCCGAAGTGAGTTGTTTCAGTGCGTCTTCCTGCAAAGCAAGAGTAACAGTGATATATTCACCAGGTGACTTCTGAGAGGAAATTTCTAATGAGCTGTGGGATGTTTTGACGGAGACTGAGGGGGCAGGGAGGACAAAAAGTTAGGAGCGTTTCAAGATACCTACCTTGTGTGAAAAACCTTTCTTCTTAGACTACAAATCTTGAAATAAAGAGTCAAGCTTCACATCTCTCTGGTCCCCGTGTAGCATCACCCCTCAACTTGCTGGTCCTGCTCCCTCTCTTCCCATTGTGAGTGCAAATTCTTTGAGCAAAAAAGCTTCTTGCAATGTGTCTGAATTGGCTGACCGTGGTTTGCAAGAGTAAAATGAGCCTTAAATGCTTTATTTTTTTGTTTCTGCCTGTCAAACAGCCGTAATTTGAATTAACTGTAGTCTTCATAGCTTGTAGACTTCAAACTTCCAATAAAGACAGCAAGTACTAAAATAGACAGACACATCATTAAATGGATAAAAAAGCTTAGCCTATCAACTCTGCATCCCCATACCTGGGGAGTGTGTGAAGCTTACCCATGAATCTGTACTTGACAGATGGGTGGCCCGTGTTCAGAGGTTGTTACTCAGGCTCATATTTTTAAGCAGCCTCTGATTCGGGAGGAAGCCTATGTGTGCTGTAGTCACCAGAGCACCTAGCAGATGTCACATGGGCAAAATGTCTCCCACTGTGAGACTTGTTTCAACCAAGGATATTCACTGGATCCTACTACTAAGATTACTGTGGTGTTCATGGTATAGAATAACCCTCTATTTAACGCATAATATTTATATTTAACTCATTTTGTATTATTTTTAATTTTCTTTTTAGGATGAAGAGAGATTGAAAAACTTATTTCTCCCATACATTAAGTACCAGGTCCAGTTCAGGTCTCTACATCTCAAGAAGGATGTAGTGAAGTCAGAAGATACAGAAAAAGGCAATGAAAATGACTGGGGTGAAGCAGCCACTTTATATGGAGAGAATAAAAAGGATCCTTAGTTTAGAGGAGAGAAGCTGAAGGGTTTCATAAAAACTTCACAAACCCATGAATGTAATAGGTAAGGTGAACTTGGAACTGCTGTTCTTTAAAACCCTTAATGCAAGTACCAGGTAGTGCTCTGGAAAACTCAGAGATATTGGTTTAAAGCAGACACAGACCAATGCATGGCTGGTAACAAATATGAGGAAACCATGTCCATGGGAGTCTGCAAAGCTGAATAGTATCAGCAAGTTCTCAATAGGATCGGATACATCCATGGACAGCAGGCTCATGAGGTGGTATTCAGAACCTGTGCAGGTACCTCCCACTAAAATCCCATCACCTCTGGGGCTGGGGGCTCCCAGCAGTGTGAATGGATCACAGCAAGTGGTAAAAATCCTGTGTTCTGCCTCATAGTGGCTCCTGTTGCCCACAATGGAGGCAGAGTAGGGGGATAGGGGTCCACTGATCAGATACATGAGGGGTTTTCTCAAGTTCACCTTCTGCAGTTTTCTTCCCCAATGGCATTTTGTTCTCCCCAGCGCCCAAAGAAAGCTCTCACCACAAAGGGACCACCATGGACTGACAAGACGGGGGTGCATGCCGTGGACTAGATGGTTCTCACGACTCTGAATGTGGTCCTGGGGTTACTTTTCTTCTGCTTTGGTGGCCGGGAACAATATTTCTTTACTAGAGACACTGTTTTAAAGTGACTCTGTTTACAGCCAACTCCAAGCAGCTTTTTGCAAATGTTTTCCCAAATAAAAAATAATCAGTCTGCTTTGGTGGCATTGAACTCCTTCTTCATATCATTCCTTTCCAGAGATGTGAGGGGAATATGGTTTGTGAGGATGTTCATGGACACAGAGCCTCTGGCAAACATGCTGCTCCATGAAGAGTCACAGTAGGAAGGGATCATCTGGTAAATCTTCAAAGCTCCAGGAATTGCCCAATTGGACATTAGAAAAATAGTGTCTCTGAGTTACCAGTTACGGCCCAGTCACAAAACAAAGAAAAAAAATCTTAGGAATGCACAAAGCAGTAGACAAGGAATCTGCAGACAATCCAGAGACTGCCCAACTGCTGAGCAGATCACTACAGGTGAACAATAAAGACAAAAAAAATTCTTTTACAGATGAATTGGAAAACAAGAAAATGTCAAATAAAGTTGGTTAGGAGTCCTGTTCTGGATTTTTAAATCTTAATTTTGTAGAAAATTGGAATAAAATGAAATAATGGCACAAAGTGCAATTTTAGATCTGAATGGGTTGGTTTTGTTTTTGTTTTCAGTTTGCAATTGCTTCTTTTGAAGGAACATTATGCGCTTGGAAGATTTCTGGGAACTACAGAATTCAATCAAAAGCTAAATAGCTAAAGAAACCTTCTTTATCCCTCCATTTTCCCAGCCAGCCTTTCTGTTAGGTGACATCCTGCCACTACCCAATACCAAACACTTTCCACGTGTGGTTTCTGCTGTTTCTTTTAATCTCTGAGATTATGAGATATATAAAAACCTAAGTATGTGAACCTAGAAATAGAAGCAGAAGCTACTCATATAGCCTACTTCTAGAGGAAAGGGATTTATACTGCTCCTGGACTTTCTTTTAAACACTTAAACTCAGCAGTGATCCCCATATGAACTACTGTATTAACTGAGGTCATCAATGTTATGGATTAAAGCACTAGATTCACCCTGGTTCTGCATTAGGTCAGAGCTAAATGCATTCTACTGGAAGTTCCTGAGAAAGCATTTTAAGTTCTTCAAAGCTCTGAGAGCATTGTTGCTCCAATAGGACCATGAAGTGATAGCTATGTTCAGGGGGGAAAAGGAGAAAGAGTAGCATGTCCAAACTTTCACTGAGTAGGAATCTAAACACAGCATTGCCTCACACTCCCTCCCCTTTACTCACTCCTATTGCTGTCTTCACACCATCATGTCTTCTGCACTCTGCATTGCCCTAATATATTTTAACTTTTTAGTAGCTCGTGCCAAACAGCTCTTAAGATTACAGTAGGTGAGAGAAGAAAATTGAATGGTAAAGGTCTCTGGAAAAGAAAATCAGTGTCTTCACATCCTGTGGAGATACACTCTGAGAGCCTCCATCTTCAGGCTTCCTGATTTCTTCAGCAGTAACAACCACTCATACTTCTGAAACACATTCATCCCATGTCTGTCTTGCCTGCATGTCATTCTGTGTGCAGGGTGATATGGAACTGGATGTATAAGCAACTCCAGCTTCTGGGAGTGTAAATGTCAGTGAACCATTCCAATGTCTGGAAAAAGGAGATTTGCATCCAGCATTTGGCACAGCACTCCGACAGCTAAAAGGCTTTACCCAGCTACATGACTTGAGTGCCAGGGCTGACACTTCAGGACTGTCTAAGAGGCTATTGCTACTGCTAGCACATGGGCATGCAAGGCTTACAGCTCTGCTCCAATTGCTGGTGCTCAGGCCTCCACACACAGCCAGGCACACAGAGTGCCACTGCCCAGGAAAGTAACTAGAAATGGCATTTGAAGAGAAGATGGAACAGATTGTGGTGATCAGGCACACAGACAGACCAGTAGCTTCATTACACACAACCAACCCTTTTTATTTTCTTTCCCTCTGTTTTCCCACATTTGTTTCCCCAAAGCACCTCCACCCCTTCTTCCCACATTTTGTCTTTCCCTTGCAGGACCTGCAGCAAGTTTTGCGCAATTCTAGAATGTTCTTTCCCCTGTTCTTCTACTCAGTCCCACACCCCTATAGGCACTAACTCCCTCCATCTTTGAGATGAGCAGGGAGACTCTTGGTTACGAGCTGTTACCCCTAGACCACAGATCCGGTGCCTGGTCTGGGACAGTCCTGGAAAGGTCAGGTTTCTCCATCAGGTCATCTTGGTTTTCTCTGATTGGGTTATGGGGGTTCCTGCCCTGCCATCACTGTTCCTCTCTGCTTCTTTGTGTTCACAGGGATGAGACTTCAGTCACGTAACATAATACCTCTAATCAACTGAATCCCACTCCTAATGCCAATAATAGAAATAACAGTTTCTGGAAAATTGTTCCAAATATTTGGATCATGTATGATAATTTTAATTGACATTATAAACTTGTAAGTCTTCTCAAGGCAAGTTATTGTTTTTGGAGATCTGTGTGCCCTGTCATTTTACTAAAGTTTACTTTCATGTTTGTAATTTATTTTTATTTCATTCGACTCTTTCCATCGTAAATAAACAGTGAACCTCTGCCAGACAAGCAAGGTGACCAGCCCCATCCGACCTTGCACAATGGCATCCCAGAGGCAAGCCAGGACCCTTGGTGTGTGCGCTTGTTCCTGTCCCCACAGCTCAGGACCTGCTTCTCTGGCCAATCTGGACTGCCCTTGCCCTTCCTTCTCAGACCCACAACATCAGCTGGGTCAGACACATGAAGAAACATCTCTGGGTCCATCTGTACTAGGGGTGAATGAAACTCCCATCTTTCAAGCTCTTTGATGTCTGAATCATAGCTGAAGACTAAATTAAAACTTAAGCCTATGTTTATTCTCTAAAGGCCTGGGGTTTTAAGCTGTGTTTCCAGGTATAGTAAACACTAATTCTAAAATCTGGTCTCCAAACACAGAAGAGGGTTTATTTCTTGATACCTAAAAGCTCATCTCTTCTATTTCCCCGATAGTGCAGTTGACTGTGAGCATGCCACGAGTCTAATGTAAAGCAAAAACCTCATCCCTGCCTATGTGTTAAATAGATTTAAATATTATATATCTACCTGTGAACTTTGCTATGCCCTGTTGTACAGATAACTTGGAGCAAGAAAAAAAAAGTGGCCAGTGGGACTGTCTGCAAGCTTCAACTTTTTTGTCCTCATTTAAGAGAAGGAAAGCTCTGGTGAATTCCTTTAAAGCTCTTGAAAAAAAATGGACAAAACTGCCACTCCAGCTATAGCCCACACTTCAAATGGCCGTGAGATGGCCTTTTCTGTATGTTACATAGTTCAAGGAGGCAGTGAAGTGCTCAGTGGAAGATTTTGTATGGGAACTTTAACTTCCCATTCCATTTGACTTTTGGTCCTTAAAATACAGGTCAAATCAATGAATTTAATGAAGGCCGTGGAACACAAAGGCTTTGCCTTGCATTTTGACCTAGATAAAGGAGAGTCAGTCCAGGTCAAAAGGCTTTAGCAGCACTTTAAGTGGTTAGTACACAAATGTGACAGAGTGTTTAGACTCTCAGAGACTTGCAAGACCCAATGACAAGCCGTTAAAAGTATTTGAAATAGCTGCTTGAATGAACTTTGATAAGGTACCGCTATTGTCTTCCATTGTCTCTTTTCATACCAAAACACCCCCCCAAAAGAACAAGAGTCAATGAATGTGTAATGCAGTCCCACTTTTACTGGATTTGGGGCTTCTTTTGGCCTTTTGCACTTTTTTTTGTGAACAGTTTATGTCATTTTCATTCATTTCCGTACATTAAGCCTTTCTCAGAAGCTAGTGATTAATGTGCCTTGTCAGTAAGAGCTTTTAAAGTGCAATGATACTTTCAGAATCTATAACATATCAATCGAACCTAAGATTTAGAACAGATTAAGAATACATTTACTCTTACATACATGAAGGTAGTGGTGGCCCATTCCAGCTCCTACATCACAGATCAAGCCATGTGAGGCAAAGCTAGCTCAGCGCAGCAGGCCCGTACTTTAAATTCTGGATTCATACATTTCCTCTCACTGGGATTAAATAAGATGATGTGACCATCAGGCACTTAACACACATTTACAATAGTCTATGCAGGCATCTAAATTAAGTGTTTGAAATCAGTTTGTTGGTAAAGGTAAATTTCTATTACCAAAAAGAAATATATTTTAGTCATGGAAAGCATACTGTCAAAAAGTACAGGATATGCCAGATCTGTCAGAAGGAAAATCTCAATTTAAGTACATAATTATTCTTCATTACCAGAAATCATTTGTCCAAGAAAAACTGGTGAAATGTATAAGAGTTCATTATGCAGAACCAAATTTGTCTAGAAAGACCAAAAACCTAGTTAATTTGTGCAAGGCAGAAAGGTTCAGTTTTGTTTTGCTTTTCAATTTTGTTGTAAAAAGTCTGCTTCTTGAAAGCTTTCCAGGCCAGAGATCAGGTTCCCCCTTTATAATGGGAGCTATTAATGCTTGAAATGGGCCACTCTAAAGAACCACATGTCCGTTTCACATGGTTTGATAGCTCCAAGATTTTGCTCACTGTGCTTTTGGGACTTTTCTCAGTATTCTCTATAGTGAGATTTTTATTGTATTTTACTCTTTTGTCTGGTTTTTGTGTTAGAAATTTTTCCCTTATTCATTGACCAGCAACTTTCTGTCACCCATCTTTGACTTTTCTTCTTACATCTGCATTAAAGCTGTCATTTACTTCTGCTTTTTCCCCTCTCTCCATATTTGACAGCAAAAGCCTTCATCAGCTTTTATCCCTTTTTGTTCACATTATGACATAACCTGCGCAAAGTGGCACAGCTCCCCAATTCTTGTATATAAAATTTGCAACATTTTTTGAGACGGGTCAGTGCCCATTTTGGGGATCCTTTTCTTTATCTGAGTACCGTGTTAAAACTTTTTGCAGATGTGAGCTATTCAGGAGCAGCCTGCGGCTGCATGCAGAGATGGGGAAAAGAAGAAAAGGCCTTCCTATTTTGTGATTGCCATAGTAACTCAAACATTGCCAGGGTGTTTGTCGGTTTGGTAGGGCACAGCCAGGGAATTTTATTTCCAGTGCAATCAAGCCCTCTACTGGAGATCATGGCTTGTATGACACAGGGTTACAGAGAGGACAGTGGTCTTGTTAGGCCTGGATTAAGCATTTCACTTTAAAATAATACCCATTTGTATCCATTTTGTTCAACATAACAACAGCTGCTGGCCTTGGGATGACAGGCTTGCCTTTTTAACCAAAGTCTCGTATGACATTTATGAATGAGACAGACTCCATTCATTTTCAGTTTGAATTCACACTGGTTATTTTTGGTTGTTTGATTCTTTTTTCCTTTAAACATATGGTCATAGTCAACATTGTTCCTGAAATTACATTTGTGGTTTATGAGAGGGCAAAATCCAGCTTTATTTGGGGTGTCAAATGATCACTTTCATTTGGAGGTGAAACAGGTTAAAAAAGAAGAGAGAAAGAAGGAAAGAAACCATCTTATGTCAGTATAGTTAAAGCTTTTTATTAAACCAATACATAGAGACAGAGAAATAAACCTTCAAGCATAGGAGCTTTTCTTCAGATCCATACAGGAGCCACAGACTTCAGACTGAGAAGGTCTCTGTCTCTTTTCTGAGTCAGTAAAAGGACTTGCTGCTCCAAGAACTTTGAATGTTTCCAGGCTGTGACAGACATCACTACTCCCTGCACACTGTGCTTTGCATTTACCCGCCCAGGCCATTCTTTAGCCACAGCTGCTGCCTCTCCAAGGCATCCCAGCTTTCACCTGACCATGGCTTAACTGAGAGGCAGCAGCTCTACTGACCTCGTCTCCTGGCCACCTTCTGCAGTGGGTCCGGAACAGGACTGAAAACAAATGCACAGATGCAGATATGAGAAAGAAAACAGCAACTTTTGGGGAGGCTCCTTCAATGTATTGATTTTAAAGGGAAGTCAATTTTCTGATACTTCATGGTCATGCTTTCTGCTCACCTCTGGGCTGTCCCAACCCAGGCAATTGTGTTGAGGCTGAGGGATACCCTTCATCCCTCATTCCTTAAGCCTCCCCAAAATGCTTCTTGTATTGGTGTGCATTTGTAACGTGAAGTTAAAAAGTGAGGACCTCATTGATCTTGGCAGCAGGTTCTCTACCCAAAGAGTGCAGGGGAGCTCTGCAGCTGCCAATTTCATGGTCATTGGCCCTGATGCACCTTCACATTGGTGTCAGGTAAGTACAGGGCATTTCCATTTCAGTCAGGCAGCAATGGCATTCTTGCCTGAGTTAGTGCAAAGGAGCAAGGCCAGGGTGAATCATGCCCAGAGCTGCCATTTGCTACCATAGCTCTGAGCAGGCGAGAGCATCAGCCCTCCTTCCCCATCCCCATCCTCACTTAGCCAGTTCTGAGGCAGGGCTGCCCTGAAGTCTTCAAGGAACTCAGAACATGGACAAAAGTTTTAGAATCCCACCAACTCCTCTCCTGACTTTCCTGCTCTTGCAGCAGGGTTTCAAGAGGCTCACAAAATTACCTTGACACATCTCTCCAACCTAGGACTCTGCACTCACTGAAGAATTCCACTTCCATCTAAATATGAGCCAAAGTACCTAAAATTTGGCATACTGGGAAAGATATAAGAGAAACTTCCCTTCTACAAAGCCAGCAGTGAAATTTGGCTTTCCTTTACTTCTCATCTTTTATGCCCTGATTTTGTTAGAAATAAATTCTTTATATCCCCACTTTGGAGTTTTTTTTCACCTGTGACAGTAAGAGATTTATAATTGTGCTTATCTCTGCTGTAGCAAACCCTTCAGTTGTTTTTTTTTTCCTCCCTCTCTCCCCTGTTTGCATGCAGAGGGGAGTGAGAGAGTGACTTTTGGTGAGTCTCTGGCATCCAGCCAGGGTCAAACCACTACAGCTACTCACCTGGTGGGTGGGCTGGATGGAGCTGTAGTCTATGACCTACCTTTTTAGTGCTCACAGCTGCACACACTAGTACTGCAACCACTTGTAACTAACAACATTACACACAATAAGGTGTGAACGTCTGGAAATACCACCATTCTCATTAATAGTACCGTGTATCTATCCTAAAAACACAGTTCTACACTGAAATAAATCCAGCAATCTCAAAAAGTCTCAAGCACAACCCAGAGGAAGACTTTCGTCATTAACACAAAACTGTCTACATTCTGCATTCTTGTGACTTATTTTGCCAATAAATCAAATTTCCCATTTCATCTCTCCCTTCTCTTGCCCTAAAGAAACAATCCCAGTGGGAGAGCACCATTAATAAAATAAATATCATACTAGCATAGTTGATGATCATAGTACTCTTTAAGTATTTCCCCATTTCCACTATCAGGAATTCTTCCTCTCCCATTACAATAGGTAAAAATTGTTAGGGAGTTGGCAAGCTTTTATGGTGTCCATTATCTACATACAGTGAAATCGGTCCACCTGTTATCAATAGCAGTTAAACTTATAAAAAATTGTCACAATATGACAAAGTAATGCTAGAACACTTGGAGATACTCATAACTCCTTGGAGATACTCAAATATCTTCTTGACAATGAGCTCTGGGTTGTCCTGCCTGAGTAGGTGGGTTGGACCAGGTGACCTCCAGAGATATCTTCCATCTTCAAATTCTCTCTGAAGCTAAGTTGAATGCCGGACATTGTAATACAGTCGTCCCTCGATTATCATGGGGCCGAGGGTCTCTCCCTCGCCCCACGAAGCCCTTGTCCCCATTATGATAGGCAGCTCATTAATATGCAAATTTGCCCTGCCCATCACACCATCCCCTCAGCCCCAGTGCACTCCAGGGGTGTGTTGGCTCTGACCCACTCACCCAGCACAAAGGGACGGGAGGCTGTCCCTGGCTTGCGTCTCATTTTACCGCGGGGATGAGCTGCAACAGTCTGCCAGCACACTGGTCTGATGAGCCGTCTGCGCTGGCACTGGCTGCCAAAGCTGTTGTTGTTGAGGGTTCTTGGGGCACTGGTGGAACCCCTGTTAGCATGGGGATGGGCTCTGACAGTACCTGGGCAGCAGGGTGGGCATGTGCCAGCGCTGCCACACACAGGCGAGTGGCAAAGGGATGTGTGCTTTTCCCCCAAATCTGCGGGCTGGGTGCGTGCCAATGCCACCCCATACAGGTGTGTGGTGAAGGGATGTGTGCTTTTTCCCCAAAACGGCATGCCTGCAGCACAGTGCCAGCCGCTGCTCCTAGGCCCAGCAGACACAGCAGGGTGGCTGGGTCCCCCACCCCCAGCAGGATGCAAGCCAGGGCAGCAGGGTGGGCAGCACAGGTAGAGCAGTGCACTGGCGGTCCATGTGGTGTGGCAGGTGGGGCTAATTTGAATATTCACAGCTACATTTGCATACTCATGACTGTCAGTGCAGGCACAGTCGCAAATGCCACAAAACAGACTTCCATTATTGTAGAGAATGCACCTCACGAAGAAGTGAACCTACAAGAGAGGAATCGTGAAGTACTGAGGGTTAACTGTACTACTTAAAACTCTTTATGACACTGATAAACTACTGTAAAGAGCCTTCAGAAAGGAAAGGCAGCAAGAATCAATAAAGGATATTGAACTTTAAGGATAAAAAGGACTAAGAAACAGCTTCACTTCTAACTTGCACCAGCATGAATTCACGATAATTCTTCGGTTTATGGATTCACACAGAAGTAAGAAACTAATCCGGTCCAAGTCCTACAGCTCTGAAATAAGGTGGTGTCTCAAATGTCAGTCAAACACAGTGATGCATGGAAAACCATTGTTGCAAGCCATTTTGCACCTTGCCTACTTATATTATTTGCAGAAGAATTTATAATTTTTTCTTCTCATGACACTTCACTTGTAAGTTTTACAAGCCCAAACAATTAAAAATATTGTATTTGTATTCAGCTGTCTTTATCATGGCCAAACAGCTCTGGTTTGGTGAGATCATGGTCTTTCCTGAAAATGACTTGTGATTCACTGGGCAGCAACTTTACCCTTCTTACAGCATAGGAATTATGATGGTAGTATACATTTATCTTTAGGTTAAAAATACTACTAAAATTCAGGGAGTGGTGACCTTGGAAATAGAGAGGTAATATGCCTTTTATATAATCATGTATACAAAATACCTGCTCAGTTCCAGAACTAAATGACAGGAAAAACTTACTAAAAGAGTAAGTTACATGATGTAATCTGCTTCTAGGGAGAACGCTGATATGTCTCAGAGCTTGTCTTCAAGGTGTGCATGGCTTCTTTATTACAATTGTCATATCAAAGCTTTTATGTGACACCCAAAATACACCTCTGAACAGGGAAAGTCAATTGACTGCTATTGCATCTCACCAATTCAGAACTAAACAAAGTTTAGAAGCTACTTTCATGATTTTATCCTTTGCAGATAGAAGGTTGCAATGGCACTTAACTAAAACTTAGTGCAATTCGTCTCGGTATATTGTTCACCAGGTACTTCTGCATGATATAAGCACAAAGAAAGCCAAATAATACCTGCAGCCAACTCCTTCCTCAGTAAGGTACACAATGTACAGCTTCATTGCTGCTGATGATGATGATGAAGAAAGACGCTCAGACCAGATGCCTAATGGCCCAGGAGAGGGGAAAAGAGCCTGTACTAAGCATGGCATGGCTGTAGTTGGCTCTGGCCCTGGAAGGGTTAAATGTTTTGTAGTGAGGTGAGACAAACTTCACTTAAACTCAATTCTGTGGCCAGCCCAATTGTTTTGACACCTGCACTATGTGAGGGATGGCATGGTCTCCTTTGTGGTGCATAATGGCACATCTTCATTATTGTTCTAATACTCTGGAAAAAAAAATCCCTAATCTTTCTGTGGTGCCAGTGACTGTAACAATGCTGGGACGTTTTATTTTCCTCCTTGCTCTCTCTTTCCCTTAACCCGCTATTGTTGCCATAGCCACGATGGTGCAGTACTGCTGGTTCAGGGAAGTTTCTGTACTGTACCGCCCTGAGCTTATTGTTTAAATCTGTATTATTCAACTGTTCTGAAGATTTACATTTTTAATGGCTCATTTATGTAATCCCATAAATAAAGTAGCAGAAAAGCATCCCACACAAATGAGTGAATTGGGGTTTGAAAAAAGCTGCTGAAGCAGGTCACTCAGGGTCTCAGCTGCGGGGCCTTGATTGGTATCAGCGATATAACCACTGTGGCAATGGACTTAAGACCACCCAGTCAGCCCCAAAATGGTGCATTACCAGGGAATAGTGGAATGGTGCTATAGTTCAATCTCTCCTATTTAACAGGGAGCAGTGTTCTGCTGCAAAAACCATTTCAGCCTCAGACTCATTTACCTTATTGCTTTGACAGCTGCACCTCTCCCGCCGTAAAGTTTAGATGATTAGCTTTTCCCTCTTTGCAGCTGATGGTGATAGTTTTTTTTCTTTATATATTCCTGAGGATGATAAATTCCCTCTGAAGAAGCTGCGAATTCAAGCACTTGCCTGAAGAATTTGTTTAACAAACTGAGCACTGAGATGGAGATATGTAGTAACAATTCTCCCCAGTGCTTTCCTTGCTGGCTCTCTCCCCACACATAAATCCTTCAGGAACTGTAAATCCTTTGAGCAATGCAAGGGTACTCATAGCTGTAGCGGTGCTAATGAAAGATGGGGAAAGGTATTTTGTTTCCAGTCAGTTCTCACCCTTCAAAGTTGGTTCTTACTTGTTAACTCAAAGAGCAGCCACACAGCAGCTGTGCATTTGGGGCGCTCTGTCTTGGGTGCACTTCCCTAAGTACCCTCTCTCCAGGACAGGTACCAGCAGCCAGCTGCATGACCCACACCTCACAACTTTACACTCCTACACTCCTTTTCGGAGTCACAGGAGAAACCCACCCAACCCCCATCTAGTAACCCTGGCACAGCCTGGGTTCCACCCGCTAGCATAACCCCAGAGGGTGTCCAGGCTCAGCGTGGGCTGCTTGCCTGGGGCTGCCCTGCTTAAGGTACTCCAGCCAGGCAGATGTGAGGCAGCAGCCCCGGGGGTGGAGGACCACAGAGACGTATCTGGAGAGAGCTGGTCCTCAGCATGACCCCTCGTCACCTGGACAGCCCGGGCTCCATGGGAGCTCAGGTCACAGCAAGACTGGGTAGCAGCGGCAGAGGGACAAGCTGGTACTGCTTGACAAACGGACATAGGATTGGCCTTTCCTTCTCTTTACCCCCAGCTCTTCTGGGGCTCCCAGTTGGTGCAGCATGTTTGGAAAATAGTTTGCCCAGTATAGTATGGAAAATAGTATGCTCCAGTGGACACCTCTGCAGCTGCACCAGGGAAGCTCGGCAGCAGAATGAGCTGAGACCCCACCGGTGGGCACCTGCCTCAAGGGTCTGCCATTTCCCTCCTCCCAAACTGTGCTGGCAGGTAACAAAGTGGGCACCATCCTTTCCCTGCCACAGGACAGCTAGGCCAGGTCCTCATAGCGCTGCTCCCACACACCTTCCCCCTCCTGGAGAGCTGTGGGAGCGCACGGCTGTGAAGATTGTCCCGTCCATCCTCGCTAGCTCTTCCCAAGGCTGTCAGGACAAGTACAAGCCAAGGCACTGGCTGGAGGACACACAAGCACCACAGTCAGAGTAGTGTGACCCGTGTCCAGCACCCCGTGATACACTGTCTGCTGTTACTGAGGCACACCACTGCTGCCCTCCCCATGCACAAGGGCTCGAGGTGCAAGGGAACGAGGTGTTTTCCCCTAATTCAAAAGCAAAGCAGCTCTTTACAGAGGTACGCCTGCAGGAAGCTCTGCTGGCAGATAAACCGCAGTGGTCCACAGGCAAGGGGCAGCCACACAATAGCCCTTCCTCAGTTTACCTGCTGGATCTCGTTCTGCCCGGCTGCATGGAGCCGAGTCAAAGGAAGCTGCTCGGAGGCAGGGAGCAGGCAGCAAAACAAAGGCAGGGAGAATACCAGCCGGCCCAAAGGAACAGTGGGGAAGCTGGTAATTGGGCCGTGGGTGTTTGGCTTTCGCCAGGCTAGCAGGTTTGTTTTTCCCAGGCTACAGCCTAGACTGAAAGAGACACAAAGTTATTAAAGAACTCAACCCAGAAAGGAGAAAGAAAAAGGAAAAAAAATGTTGGCAGCAATGGCTGGAGGTGAATCTTAAGTAATGAGAGAGTGGTGGGGGCTCTCTGCTCCTTCCCAAGGGCAGAGATGCCTGGGAAATTATTTTCAACAGACAATGAAAAGTGAAGTTCGGATAAAATTCCTTCCAGTGGATTATTATTGCTAGTTTAACTAATTTCTCAGACAGCAGAGAGCTTACTGGGCAGGATGCAATTGGTCCTGCTACAGAAAGGCAGAGCTATGCCTTCCTGGTCCCTTCCTTGTTGCAAGAGGCTTCCTACAGGGATCCAAGTCTCAATGGGATCCCTTGGTGAGGCAGGCCCAGAGTCCCCCTCAGGAAGGGATTCCCCCACAGTAGGACTGAGCCTCCGTCCTTTTGCCAGGCAGATGTTGCAAGCAGCTGTACATCCACCTGCAGGTCTGTAACACTTCTTGCAGGCAGGATAAGCACAGGAGTTCAGGGCAGGTCAAAAGCCATGGTCATGCAGCACGAAGCCTGGCATGCTTTACCCTGCTCTGGCCAAACACTCTGCTAATGCCAGGTGTCAGCATGGTGGACCTCAATTCCTTGTAGATATTCACAAAACACATAATAGATATAAAATGTTCAATAAGGTAACCAACCACCCTATATATAAGCCTGATGATAGGGAGTGAAAATATATTTGCAGCCCCTTTCCCTTTTAGTTCAGGGAGAACCTGCCTTGAGCCTTGTGGCCTTCACCTGTAAGTTAAGGCGATGTGGAATCCTGCTACTGGACAGGCAGTCCTGAGGCTGGGGAAGCAGCACCCAAATCTTGAGCCCCAGGGGGAAATAATGGGATCACTAGGAGCTGCTGGTGATCACACACTGCTCTTCTGGCTTCCCTCCCCCTTTACCTACATGTCTGTGGCTCAATGGAGACAGAGCAAGGTGCAGAGGCTTATTTAACCTGAATGGCCTCAGGTGTTTGATAGGAAGGAGGTTTTTCCATTAGCCATGTCCCACACAGCATCTTGCTGGAGTCCTGATGGAAGGAGGTGGGGGCCAAGCCATGGGAAAATTCACTCGTCTCTCCTTGAGGCACCCCCACAGTCAGTAAATTGATACCAGGAGGGGGTAACACTCAGAGTCAAACTCTTCTCCAGACAAAACATATTCTGTTCTCTAAGGACTTTGCCAGAGCCTTCTCTGCATGGAGGGATTCAGAGAGATATTAACTATCCAGCACTGGCTGGAGGAGCATTAGAAACTGAACCAGAAATGCCATGAAACCACAGCAACACTCCTGCTCCACTGCTTTAGCAACACAGTGGATTATGCTGAAAAGTGATTTTTTTTTAATACAGGCATCTGCTGTGGGCAGAGTTGTTGAAGTTTAGACATCCAGATTGACAACCCAACTATTTTGCTAACCTCCCTTTTGGTTTTTGCTGTTACTCTTGTGTCTGCTAATATGGTACACAGAGAAAACTGTATTTAAATATAATATACAAAACTAAGGCAAAATAGTGGTAGATCTTTGGTTTCCCTCATGTGTTAAATTTCTTTCTTAATATTCTTGCTATTGAACTGAAACAACAGTTCATTACAAGAAACTGTCAGTCCTTGCTGTTGGATTAGCTGCTTGCTAGCATTCTTCTTTCTCTGAGAAATTTAGAATGCCGCTTATCACAGAATTTATTCCTCTTATCACAGAACATTCTGAGTTGGAAGGGACCCACAAGGATCATGGAGCCCAACTCTTAAATGGCACCACTGCTTCCCTGGTGGGAATCAAACGCCCGGTCTCCCACATGAGAGGCGGGGACACTCACCACTGTACTAAAGTGGATTTCTACTTACATTAGGAAAACTTTCATCCTGCTTTAAGTGAACAGGCAGTTCCTTTCCAAGAAAAGCTGGAGAATTCAGAAGACAGTTTCAAGCAGAATAAAACTCATGTTTCCCAAAACCAGACTTTGGTTGTATTTACACAATTGATGTTGACTGAAGTGTAATATTGCTGCTGTGGCACTTCCTGCAGGTTTTCGCCATTCCATCTGTGTGTCCCAGGAAGGCACAGACAGTCTGCTGGGCTGGTTTCATGGCCGTGGAGGACCAGGGACATGCTTGCCGGCAGGTGAATGTGTGTGCTGCTGTTTGGCAGCAGGGAGAACTGGGACCACACTAAGAAATACTGCAGCTGCCAATCACCCAAGTAAACAATAGGTACATCCCTGCACATTCTTTTTGATAGCATGGTCCTACGTTCATGCTCCTCTTTCAGACCGTCCACGACAAAACCCCCAAGCCAGAGCCCTGCAGTGGCCAACTGGATGGAGGCACAAACCAAGAAAGGATCTCCACAAGGCAAACTTTATGGAAACAGCAAAACATACAACCTAAAAGGATTGATGACTAAGTAGCTGCAGCATGTTTCAGTTTCTCTGTATGACTGTAATTACTGTGTGTTTATGACAAGAATCAGAATCAACTCAACACGTTTTCAGGGCTTGTGCCTTTAGCCTTAAAGCTGATAAACGTTAAGGATCTTTGCAATCTCAGCACAGACCTGAGATGCATCAGAACTGATGAAAGAGCAGGGAAGACTCTCACTGCGTTGTGCTTGCCATCCAAGGTAACAGGAACAGTGTGTGATGGGCTAGTCATGGTTCCTCCCACACAAAGGTGCTCTGGTGCTGGTGGGAGGGTTGCAGAGAGCAGCAGAATTTCCATTCTGCTCTGTCAGCTCTTTGGGGTCGTACTTTTAAGACTTAAGAGTCCAACTAAGTCCTCAGTTATGCTCTTTTTCTACAGTGGTCTAGACAGCCTTTTGTGATTCACATCATCAAAGATAATATTGCCTTCACTTTCTGATGGTTTTGATTTTTGCCTTTGTGACTGTAGTGTCATATCCTTGTAAGGCACTTTTTTGTGACTATGTTCCAGCCTGTGATGACACTGAGATGGCAGAACATGAGTCTTGCTTGTCATGCCATGCTCCAGACCATAATGATGCTCCACAGGCATACAGGTTATCAACATTTGGCTGTGACACGATTTTCTCAAAGAATCCCTATGTATCAATGCTGGGTATTCCTACATCTCAAATCCCCACTATAGAGATAAAACTAATCCTGCCCTGCTCTCTGCCAAAGCCGCACTTGGCCACAGCTTCTCTATGCCCACACTGAAAATGTGAGGCAGTGGTGCCTACCAGGTCTGGAGGCCACAGGGCTGCACAAGCCTGTGGGACCCTACCAAACACGGGGAACATGAAGTGGGTGAGAAACACAGCCTAAAGTGCTTATGACTGTGAAAAGCCTATTCTTTATGACATATCTAAAGAGAAAATGTGCCTAAGAGCCTACAAAGAAGTCATAGATGGGCAACTGGACTCTTCTCCAGAGACCTACAATAACATCACAAGGGACCACATACCCTCCCTGGGGTACCACACCACTCCCACACCATGTTTGTGCAGCTGACCCTACACAATCACAATATAAAGGACACAGGACACCCTTGGGAGAACTAGGCAGACCTTGCACCATTACTTAGCCTAAACCCTTTGGCTCAACATTCCAGTTGTAACACAAGACTCATTTAGGTAGCAGTGAACAGTGTGTGAACAGCAATTTTGTGTTAACATAGAATATTCTCCTTGCTTTCTCCTACAAACGGAAGTTTATTTTTCGCAGCATACAGATGGGGATTCAATGTTTTAAGATTCAATATAGATTCTGCCTTCTACAAACATTTTATATAATGGCCTGAGAATGATTAATCCACGTTTAATAAATTTAGGGTCTAAGCAATAATAAAATGATGTGAAATAAACAAGGAAGATAGATCCACAGTCTTCATCTGGGAATTTGAGAAGTTGCGAAATATTTGGCATAAAAGTATTCGAGCTTTGTTTGTATTAAGACTATTTTATCTGAAAATAAGTGTGTGAATATATATTGCTTGCAAAAATTTTAAGGCTTTCTTTTAATTTGAGTTATGTGCTCTTTAACATTTACTTTTGATTATTTCCTATTGACAGTCACTAAAACGAAGAGCGTATATTAATGCAGACAAGAGTTTCATTCACAGATAGTGAGCTACAACAGGATTATTTGCAAGTGCAAAGATCACTCACATGAATAAAGATTTGGTGGATCAGTGACTCCACCGGTAAAATGAATAAAATCCTTTTCCAAACACAATCCAGATATGTTTTCTTGCTACTTATCCAAGTAAGTCTGCTTTTGTGTTGTTCTGGTTTAATTAACTGAAAACACATAATTATTAATGAGAGCTCCAATAGGACAGGAGAGGAAACATGCTTCTTGGTGATCAACTCGCAGCCACAACAAAAAAAAAAAAAACAGTTCTGTGCTGGAAAAGTAACCCCCTCCTGCTACATTATTCCATTGATCTACAAACATTTACATCTCCTTTGTTAACTAGTTTTCTGTAGAACTGTCATGATCACTAAGGAACGCTTTTACAACCGCACCTCGACAAACTTCTGGTTTAGACTGATCGAGTCTAAAAAAAGTCGTGTTGTATGTGAAATCTGTTGGGCTTTTCTTGGACATTCATCATTCATTGTAAATAGTTCAAACTGGATTTACAAAAGAGAAGAGGCTGCATAAGAACTGCATGTTACTGTATCTTTGACAGCCAAAACTAATGAAACATTTCATAAAGGCTACATAAAATGTTTTCTCCTCTTCTTTCACATTGTTTTGTGATCTACATTCAGTATCAGATTGACGAAAATGAGCATTTAGAGGATTTCTGTCCAATATATTAATAAAGTCTAATAAGCAAATTGTTCCAGCTATGGCAGGAAAACAGTTCCACCTAAATAAACTCCATCATCCACACAATGTGCACTGAAACTAAACACAGACAACACTGGTCACTCACAGATAAACAAAAAAAATCTGTGAAGTGACACTGCAGCAACACTAAAATAAGGCACATTCCCCTCCCACAGGGTCTGGGCTGAGACACATTACTGTGGGAAGCTGAGAACAAGAACACAGTAATTATTTATCTATTTATACCTAAGGACTGCAGACTTTTACAAGTAACAAGAGTTCCAAGTTACAGCACTCAGGAACACATTTTCAAAAGTCATTTCCAAGTTTTAATTTTCAGGGTTAAATACTGTCATTAAAATACTTTATAAACACGATGCTGCTGCACAATATAAGCAAGTGCAGAGATGATACAAACCTGGCTTTACGCACCCAATTTTTTATTAAAAAGTAATCAGCAGATAATCAGTGTGATCCCTCCCAAGCTTATCCCATCCATGATTCTAGAAGAGTTGCCTTAAGAACAGTTAATGAGCAGCAGAGGATATTGGTTTTATTAAGTGCACTTATGAAAGACAGCATTAAAAGATGGAATTAACCAATGCAAGATTAATAATTTGTGTATATTCTCTAAGTCAGAAAAATGTGGAATTAGATCTGAACCTACCGCAAACAGCACCAAAGAGAACCGTCCTTCTCCAGTTATCTGTGTAGGTCATACCAGATCCTTTAGTTGAGCATTTCCAGTGTGGAGGCATTATGAACAATCTAGACTAATTTTGAGAGCATACTCTAATCAGTTTCCCTACCTGAAAGCCTGGCATAAATTAATATAGAATCAACAACAGCCCTTATCCTAAAGAGATGTTTGAAGGCCTGTCTGTTGAAAGCTCTCAGTACAGGATATTAGCAGTACAAGCCAGACCAGCAAGAATTCACAAAAATTCGTTCAGTGGAACATCTCCCGTCCAAATCCCAACCAATTTTGAGATGAATTCTCTGCTGCAGTCACATCCATCCAGTACTGTCACTGCAGCAGAGCTCAGCCGGTATTACAGCTGCCATCCTTCTAATAAGGATCAGTGATCAGCAAAGTAAAAACACAGAGTCCAACATTCCCCAAAGATACTACTGATCCCACTTAAATTATTATAAATTTTCTGAAAGGCTGGGATATTTATTCTAGTGCTATAGTTCCTGCAGGGAAATAGAGGAACTGCCTACAACTGCTCTGTGGAAAGGTAAAAGTATCCCACTTCATTGAATATGCTGACCCTGGCAGTCGCTGGGGCGCTCAAAGCCAGTTTAACTACCTTCCCACTACTCAGAGCAGTAATTCCCATCCCATGCACCTTGGCTTTCCCAAGTGCCAGCTAACAGGAGCTTTCCAGGAGACAGGGAAGTGCAGCAGGGAGAGCTGCACAAACGCCCGTAGGTGGCACCCTTGCCCTGACTCAACGTGGAAGGACCACGAAGCCCTGGCTCCCCTGGAGGGGGGAGGCACATCTCAGTCAAAAAAACCATTAAAAGCATCGATTCCACAAGGCACTTTCAATGAACATTTTCGATTTTATTGTCATCACACCTAAAAAGGTAAACCCATGTTCAAAACAATTATTTCTGAGAACAGTCAAATACAAAACATTTCACACAGAAGTTTGTTACTGTAACACAAACAGAACTGAGATGTAGACTCTGCTGATGTGTGTTATTTGTGCTCCCAGTCACAGTTCAAGAACTGTACTGCTACATAACTGTCACACAGGCTTGGAAAGTGAGAATTTGTCTGGTTTTAGGCATCACCTCTGCATTTTATACCATTACATGTTTGCTTTGAAACTTCTTAACAGTGGACAGAGAACATGAAAACTTTGTCTTCAGGGTGTATGTTGAAAGCATCATGACAACAGATTGTTCAAACGACTTGCTTACAGAGAGAAGTTCAAACAGAGACAATTATGGCAGTTACAGCTTTTTAGGGGTATTGTTTATTATTACCCACGGTAGGTTTGTGAATATACAGTAACAAGCAAAATTGGTATTTCCTGGTAGTTCCTCCTGTAAAGTGAAGCCAGCATTGCCCATTTAAAATTTGTTCTTTTCATACTAAAGAAAGCAATCTCTTATCTTCTATACAAAGTACATGTGCTTGGCCAGGCACACATCAGCCCTCCCTTCCTCTAGGTTCTGTAAAACTAAACTAAGCCAATAAGCAAAACTCCTTTCTCTGTTAGCAGCAAAGAAGTTCTGTAAACTTCCCACAATGAATAGATTTCTGCTTAACATAAATTTATTTCCGAAAGAGTGACACGACTAAATCATTTTTATCAGACAGCGACACAGGTATCACACTCCATCACCAAGACCCTAAGCTTAGTCAGAAGGGGAGAGGAATGGAGCAAACAGAAAGGAATGTCTGTTCCAAAACGACTGAAGTATTTAAGTTGCACTTTGCTTTTTCTTAAAGGTCCCAAAGAAAAATTTTCTAAAGCTACCTCAAAGTTACTTCTCACACAAGCAACTTGGTTTACAACTTGAGTTTGAACAGCACCTCTTCCTGAAAATCTGAGACATCCCTGCTGTCCGACACATTCCTGAGTTGTAACAACACGTACTCGTCTCTCCTCTCCTCTCCTCTCATCGCTTGCTTGATCGCTTTTCATGCTTATCCTTTGTGTGCTGGTTCCTGGTTTGGTGCCTTGGAGGAGAGTAGCTGACTCTCCTTCTGGACTGAAAGCTGGGTGTATATGGGTGAATTCTGTGTTTCTTTGGTTTTTCTTCTTTCCTGCTTTTGTTTGACTCAGACTCCGTATTGTCTTCCTTTTGCTCACGTTCTTGGTCTTGCTCTTTCTGAGATGGTAACGTGTTTTTGATGGTATTAATAAGAAATCTTTTATTTGTACCAGCAAGAGGACATTTCAACCTGTAAAGACATTTAAAGATTATCAAAATACAAGATAAAAACATCTTGAAACAAGTCTGCGATTTAAACTTCAATGATTTTAAGACAGGTTTGTGATTTCGGCTTTCCTTGCATGCCACCTAGTGTAAACTCTCAGTACAGAAAAGTATGTTCAAGGTTATCTGTATTCTCCTTCTCTCTTACTCTTTAAGGGAAGAAAATTATTTTACTTCAATACAGTGAAAATCCACGCAATTTTCTCCAGGTAGTATGGGCAGAGGGAAACAAAAGATGACAATATACTTTAGGTTAATGGTGCGTAACTTAGGTATTCAGGAATCAGATATTTGGTAACATATTACAGAATCACAGAATATTCTGAGTTGGAAGGGACTCACAAGGATCATCGAGTCCAACTCTTAACACTGTCTCCCTGGCGGGAATCGAATCCAGGTCTCCCACACGGCAGGTGGGGACACTTACCACTGTACTAAAGTGGATTTTCTTCTAATTCAAATCAGAGGAGTTTATAAAGATCACCATCTTCTAAAGTCAGAATTATCTAATTAACTCTGATATTCAGAAAGTAACATACACATACATGAAGAACCCAAATTGCTGCAGCAATAACATATACCTGTGGAACACCAATGTTAACTGGTATCTGGGAACCACCAAAACATATTCTTTATTTTTCTTAAACAGAAAGAATACTTATTCTACTATTTTCCACTTTTTCTGACTGTCTCCTCTCACAGCTTAACACTTTTGCACACAATTTATCAGCTAGTTCTAGTAAACAAGTATTACGTATTTCATTTATCTTGTTGGTATCAGCTGTACTCTACTCATTCTCAATTTATCACCCTTGAAAGAATGAGAAAAGGCAACTTTGAATGTAATCCTACAGAAAGCAGAAATCACTCAAGACTTTGTTTATAGCTGGAGCTGCTGTACTGTTTGTCTCTTCAACATTTTTGAGAGAAGTTAAGGGACTACTTTCAAAAAACCAGAGCTGTTGGAGATCAACCATATAGTCATGGCATTCTAACACCACGATGTTAAGACCATTCACTCCACTTAAATGTTCTGTGTAAGTGTAGAAACTATACCCTGACTATTTAAAAACCTGTGACACCTCGGAACAATATGAGAACAACAAGCAAATTGCAACAAAGGTCACATGATTATTTAGCATACTTCATGATATAAATGGACATGGCATTTGCCATGATGTTGTGCTTCAGATCTGCTTACTAGGCATTCCCAATGATTGCTCTTGTCCTAAATCCTCAAAGGATTTAAGAGAGTAATATTACAAGCATACATTGAACAGCCATGCTGTTTTACTTCCATGGGGTATTTCCTGACACATTCCTGTAGCATCACTAGTTTTAGAATTTTCTAAACTTTCTGCATAAAAATCTACAGGTTTACTCAAATCCTGGTTTTAAAAAAAGTCTACTCCTTTATCTAGTATAGCTGTTTTGTAAATTAGAGAGACAATATTTATCTATTAATATCATTACTGGGCAAAACTACAGGGCTAGTAAGTGTCAGTACAACAGGATTTCTGCTTCAGGCTACACTGTCAATGAACACACTGCTGAACATCCCATGGCACAGGTTACACTGGAGATGTAACACAAACCAGCCAACATTTAAGTTCTCTGTATATCTCATGTGAGCATTAATCTGTTGCACCTCAGCATTTTCTACCAAGGAGGGCACCTTTCTCCGGGCTGCAACCAGGCAAAAGCTTATTCACATTTTTTTCCTTCCTCTTGCTTTTTCTTAAGAGCTAATGCATTGATTTAAGTGCTAATATACATAGCACCAGAATGAGACAATCTACCCAAAATAAATTCATCTTGCTGAAGTATTTCTTTCTTTTTGACACTATGAGTGCTGCCTGAGCTATACTAAGAATGAAAACTGATGAGAAACGCAGGACTTGAGAGTCAGCTAAGAGATGTCACTAGTTCACCATATCATATTAGTGATCAAAGTGAGCTATCAGGCTTTCAAAGAGGAGCAGTAAGTCATGGCACTGGAAAAAAAGAATAGCCCTTAGTTTTATTGACCTCTGACTTCAACAGAGCAAATTCTGCCTTAAAATCTTAAAGGAAATGAGATGTATGACGTGCTACATTACACATACAGACACAGAAGTGCATATTTAAATATATTCATGGTATATGTGGAACTGTGAAGATTAAAAGTGAGCTGTATTAATCCACTGGTAGCAACCTTTGAAAGCATCCTCAAAGACAAGTCTTTGGTGTGCTGGCAGGGTCTGATCCTGCAATGTTCAATTCGCTGACAGCTTTGCTCTCAATGTGCGTTCTGAAGGGTGGGGAGGGAAGCTCTGCCTGTGCAGGGTGGAACACAATACTGCTGACTAGGAAACAGAACTGATTCGAGAAGCTTTCTTTATAACAAACAACAACAAAAAAAGGACATGTTCAAGAACATGAAAGTTCTGAAGTGCATCCCAAGCATGGTTGCAGGTGTGACTGAAGCAAACACACACCCTTGCAGTGCCAGAACAGTCTTGTCTACAAAACAGACACCAGTACTGTATTATTATTCACTCAGCACTGAGGTTCACTTTCCACTTTGCATGGTCCATTAAGCTAAACCAAGCTATTCTTACCAACAGAACCTTGCCTCCCTCCACAGGTAAGTTTCATACACCCCAGAAGCTCTCCACTACACAATGACCAAGACAATGCAATGCATTGTCAAAATGCAATGACATTTTGACTGTACTTTTCAAATTATAAGTCAAGTTCTGTGCAATAACACAGAATTTCCAACCAACACTTGCCATTCAGCGTAGCAGTGCAGTTCAGTACACAGGGATATGTACGACACAAGTTCTGAATAGTAAAAATATGCCAACACCATTTAAGACCCAAGAATACAGTCCCATGTGCTACAATCATTCCTCTGCTGAGTAACTGGATGTATCAAACAGGCTTGGCAGTCAGACTCACTATACAGAGTAAAGCATACCTTTCCAGGAAATAAAGTTCACTATGGATGAACTGACAAGTACATTTCCACCATTTCCAAACTGCCATGGAAAATACCAAACCTAATATGTGAGCGACTGAAGCAGAGGGAAGCAGCTAGAGGGTGTTCTGCCAAACTGAATAATCGATGCTATTATCCTTTCACAGGGGACCTCACAAGAAAGGATACCCGGGAGAACACTGCAAGCTTTTAAACATGATCTTGGCAGCTAGGTACAGCTGGCAGGACTTTGTAAGAATCATAGAATTGTCTGGGTTGGAAGAGACCTGAAAGACCATCTAGTTTCAACTCTGCTATTGTGGACAGGGACACCTCTCAGTAGGCAAAGCTGCTCAGAGCTCCAGCCAACTTGCCCTTAAATACTTCCAAAAAGGGAGCATCCATGACTTCTCTGGGCAATCTGTTCCAGTGACAATTTGACTTGGGATGGTAACATATGCTCCGAGTACAAGATTTTAACATACTTATTTTGCAATCTCTATCTGTATCCTGTTCCTCCCCCTCTTCCTCTTCACATTCAAATGAAAGATGTAGGGGAATCACATTGCAGTGTTTCTGCACAGTCACACAACACCCATTCAGAGATAAGATGCAATACAGCATTTCAGAGTTCCGGTGCCCTCATCATCATTATTCTGTATTCTGCTGTACTTCTAACAGATTTGTTATTGAACAGAAAGTTATCTACAATTTTAGGAATGCTTTACAAGAAATAAAGTTAAAAATAATTTAATGCTTCCAAAATTCATCTTTTTGGAATTTCACCCGCTCTTACAATGCAGAGCTAAACAAACCATCCAAAAATATCCCGTTTTCCTATTTCTTATTTTACATAAGCTTTTCAAGAAAGATGAGAAGGTTACATTCAGTTAAGCTTCAGCTCACATGCTACCAGCATCTTTGAAGATTGGACCTGTACAATGGAGGGGAAAAAAGCCTCTAGAACTTTTTTCACACAGTAGCTTTGTGGCATTTTAGCTACCTTTCTTAATTAAAGGAGAACAACAACTTAAAATGGGATCTAAACCCACTGCTATAAAGAAGCTTATGAATTAGGTACATAGAACCAAGAGAAACACGTAAGGAAAGCTGAATTTTTAGCTTTATATTAAGCAGGTGCACAATGGAAAACCCTGAATACCCTATACTTTTATTCCATCTATGTCCAATAGCCTCTGATGAAACAAGGATAAATTCAGCCATTTCAAGTGTTCTTACATTATTTGTCCACAACTTGTCACCCTGGATCCCACTGGTCCTTTAAATGTTAGCTTCCAGACAGCTGCTCTGAAGTCTTTTCTCATCTCAGAAGTTCCAGCATCACAGCAACGTCATAGATTCAGCCACAGATTCTGCACTCTTCTGTGCCACATTCCCAGGATTAAGACACCTTTAGAAGAGGATTCTCCCTTCCTCTTCTCTTATACATTTCCTTATCTGTGATCAGGTGTACTAATGCTTGAGCCAGATACATCATCAGCAGGATCTACCTTATGTGTTACCACAAGGAAGTAGGAGACACCTGAACAAGAATCACCATGGTCGTAGAGTAATCTCTAGAGGAATCTACAAATATGAATATCCAGTATTTATTGGATTTATTTACCATGGACCTAGATACTGCCTATCTGAGCAGCCCTGAGCGTATGGAGGCAAGTATGGAGCTTAGCGTATGGAGCTAAGAATCCTAACCAAGAGTGCATGCAGCCCACTGCCAATACTGGCAGTTGTTCCATGTCCAGACAATCTCAGATAATTTCCCTTCCCACACAAGCTCTTGCCCAGTATCATTGCCAACTTCCCTGTTGGTTGCTTAACCCTAACCCTAACCTGAAAGCAATCCCAAAACAGCATTCAGAGGCTTGCTGGCCAAGGTGTTGCTGCCACCAACATCCACCATGAGATACCAGGAGAGACTCCTTTGTAATTGTATGCACAATGTAATTCCTCCCTCAGAAATGTCACTTCTCCATACATCTTGCTTTAACCAACTCCTGTCAAATGCCACTGACTCCAGAAATGTATTTTCCAGTATTCAACAGCTGCTGGAGAGCAACATACACTGGAATCAGTGAAGTATGAGCAGTAGTAGCCTCTGCTTCTCCTCACCGAAAGGCAGATGGCAGAACGTATCTTTTCTTCACCAGCCGAGTTGCTTCAACATTCCAGGGCAAATGCAGGACTGATGGCCTTACACTAGATGTCTCCAGGGTATGTGCATCTCTTCTCCAGGACTCCTCTGATAAAGGGTTGAGGAAATCCCAGAAGTCCTCATGAAACACACCTGTAAGCATTTTGAGTTTGGCAAGGAAGGAAGGTTTTGTGTTTTACCTGTAAACAATGTGCGCTTAGACAAGTCGGTGCTGATCTTGTCTTTGCTTCTATCAGTTATGCTTTCCTGGGCCTGACTTATTAACATAGATTTTCATGAACTAACATTTCTGCTCATTTCATTTGCTCTTCACAGAGCTGTGATCAGCAGTTACCTTCCTCTCAGTGGTTTACACCTTGCAAGGTTATACGTCAGACCTGGATGTAATCTCATAAACCCTTCAGGATTTACTTTGTTCCAAGATCAGTCACATCTGATGGCATTTTGCTGGAGTGTGATACTCAACCATGCATAGTTACGTTTCCTTCCAAGTACCTTACTGATTATATCATCTCCCATATACGTAAGCAATACCTAATTGTTGTGCCAGTTCAGAAGCACCAGAGCAGCACAACAGGGCATGAGAAATACTAAAGAGGCAAGAGCAGTGGAAGCTTGCAGCTGGCGTTCTGTCTGTTGTGCTTGCAGAACTGGACAGCAAAGACTTACTGGGATTCTGCCCATGGGGGGGGGGCTTTATACCTTCCTTACAACCATATATGCCAACCGTACAGTAGCCTATGTCAAACTCTACAGCAGAAGATTTGTGACAAATGGGATTACTACCAGTCTCTCTAAGGATAAATTCAGAGAGGAGAAGTCTCTCGAGATGTGATACATACAAAGAAATCATCTGTGAGAGCAGACAGCCCGAAGCTGGGACAGTACCTTCAAGTAGGTCTATAGTACCTTGAAGAATGTCTACAGAAACTGTTTAGAAAGAAAGATGTTCAACAAAGCACTTCCTAGGCACTGGATATTGGCCACTGACGGAGACAGGGCACTGCAGAGATGGATCCTTTGTTAGATCGAGCACAGCTATTCTCATGTATCTTTGCAGTCAAAAGGATCCTTATTTAATAGTCTCAGTTCAGGATATCACTGGAACAGTCCCTATGTCAACAGTCTTCCTCTGCCTGGAGCCTTCCTGACAGTCCTCTTCTCCACCTTCCACACAACTCTGGCCCAAACAGACACTATTTCACTCTAGTGGAACCTGCAGCTGCTCTGACCAATGGGCCACCCTTGGCTTCCCATCTCCTGGCAGATCTTGGGCATTAGGCTTTAGCAAACTGCACATTATCCCAAGCAGATCACAACAGTCAGCTGGACAGCTCCACTACTCTCTTAAAGATACAGAGTAAGAAGTACCCAGACCCAGGAGCAGAAGCCCATACACACTCCTGGGAGGTACTCCAGACCATACAAGTAAAGTTGCACAGGGACACTTGACCATCTCCCAACAGAAATCTTTAGTTTCCATATCTGAAATTGCAAATTCACAGTAACTGGATGCATATCACCACTTCATGGTATCAGCACTAGTTTACTGGCTACTTTGGCAAGGCTGACAGGGTAAAAGCACAGTGGATCAGTACTGTTACAGCTGCTCTAGAGGATCAAACCAAATAAGCTACTTCAATGATTTTTATTTATTATAAAAGGCGTGAACTGCAGCTCTAAAATAAATACTGAATAAAACGTATCAAAAACCCTAAACCTGTTTAGAAAGGAATAACGTTTTTTTTGCCAATACACTATTTTATCCTCCTCAGAGTCACTAAACATAGCTGAAAAATCAGCTGAGAACTACATTAACTGCACAGACTTATCCTTTACTACCACTGGTGGAGGAAGACGACCTTACCCACAAATGAGTTTAATGTGGTCAACTGATGCACTTGCATGAACATGTCCAGATCCAAATAGCTTCTTACCAAATCATATACATTATTTTAAGATGAATGTCTTTTTTCAGCCTGTTATTACTTTTAAAATTACAATTATATGTATTACCTTCCATGATAATCTAGCTGTAAAATCTGGAAGACTGCACAGAAAAATTAATGCTGTATTTCACTTAAGATTTAGACACTGGGATTATTTTCCTAGTTGCTATAAAAATTAGATCCTGAGTTTTAGGGTTATTGTAGTATTAAAAACCAACCATCTTCCAAAACTGGATTTTCAGTTCACCGAGTTAATTTCTGGCTAAAATTTATACATGAATTCTCTACTAAAGGATAGTTTATTGTTTTTATTAATGTAAGGCTTTAGGTTTCCTTGTCAGGCTACAGATTCTTTTCACTTAAAACAGAATCTAATCCAGTACCATGTGGACAGCATGTAAGCACACGGACACTCAAGAGAGCCGGTATTTTAAAGACTCACAAGGCTCCAACCCACACTTTGCAATTCCATCTATTATAAGGATATATTACTACAGAAGATATTCCAAATTTTCCAATTGCTTTGACTTCAAGACATTCAGACAAGCAATTCCATGCAGACAGAATTTACTTGAACTTCTTATCCAGACTCAATTTTTTCCTCAAATTAATACGTGGATGAAGACAAATTATTTAAACAAAAGGACATAAACAGTAGAGACATGCCACGCACCAAATGCAAAATTTATTTTGGCATAGGTCATAGCATATATTTCCTCTTGGTACAACTTACCAACCCATAGCTCCCATTGTTTCAGCTCTAGTTCTCCCACGTTTTGCCTCTTTGAGTAACTCTTCCACAGCCTTCCTAAATTTAAAAAAAAAGGAAAAAATCACCACTTGTGGGACACAAGGGGTTGCCACTTCATGCACGTATGTAAATAACATGGATAACTTCTTCACTGTAGTGAATTAAGAAATAAAGAAGCCATCAAAATCACATTGACTTCAAGATAATTCAGAATCTTATGCACCAAGATTGAAAGAAATATTTTGAAATACATATAAAAAAACTATTAAAGTTGTCGCATATACAACAACAGGAATACTAAATGAAGAACAGAAATAAAGCATGTAAAACTGGTGCATTATGCTGAAATGCACAGTCCCTGTCAATTCACATCAGCAATGCTCTTCCCTATTGTCACTGTGTTCTTCCTAGAGTCTCTCAATGACAGCAAACTCATTCTGAGAACAGTTGAATACCACCAGTAAAACAGTGAGCAGTCAGATGACAGCAAATTCAGTGCAGCTACAAGTTGTCAAACTTGTACTACTAACTTTTGTGTAACAGAGGAAGAACAGAGCACATCATATATAGATGTATATATACAGTGATCCTCCGAATAGTCGCGATCCATAATGTGCGGGATCTGGATAGCTGCTGTTGATTTTCCAGTGAGCTGTGGGTCCTGGCGCATGCACAAAAAGCGCAGAACCTACCGTGAACCCAGTCTGCTCATGAATATGTAAACTGGTCCCTGTTGGGAGCCACCGCAGCCGGGATGCGTTTAGTGTAAATGTGTGTTTTTGCATGGCTGGAATTGTCCACCGCTGGGCTACAAGACAGGGTGATGGGGCTGCCACTGTGTGTGTCTGTACGTGAGAGCAGGAGGCACCTTCCCCCGTCCCACGGGGGCTGGCGGGCTGGTGCCCAGCCGTGCCGAGCCAGGGTGGGGGGGTGCAAGCACCCGTGCCATGCCGGGATGAGCGGGAAGGAGCTGGAGAAGATGCTGGAGCGGTTACCAGCGGAGGCAATGGGGGCCCTTAGGGTGTCTGCCCTGGCACTTGCCCTGCTGCTAAACGCAGCAGCCGCTCACCCCCCTAGCTGGAGGGGAGCACTCGGGCAACTGAAAGAAGCCCTGCTCTCAGGACCATCCTCCAGACCTTATTAGGGGAGGGGGCGTGGCTACAGGTGTGGCATATTTGACTACTGAATGGTTTCACTATCTTCACGGATTCCAGGACTCCAGCAGCAGCCAAAAGCGCTGGCAGGGTCTCCCCATGGTGCAGGGAGGGGCAGGGAATACCTCCTGATGCTCATCGGGGCTGAGGAGGTGGAGTGGTGGGAAGGTTTTCATTTACCTATGTACATTCTGCTACTTCGTGGAAATCAACTATTGCAGGAGCTTTCTGGAACAGACCCCAGACTCCCAGAGAGATTTGAGGGATTACTGTAGTTGCTCATAGTCATACACACATACATACTTATATATTCCTTTATTCCAAGGGGAAACAATTCCGCTCAGCAAGAGCTGAAATCTGTAAACCTGTGCCAGACAGTCATGGAAATACTCACAGGTCATAACTTTTTCCTTTAAGAGCTCACATTTGAAGGGCTTTGCAAAGGAAAGCATCCAAGACTTCCACAGTAACAACAGCAGAGAAATGCATCAAAAATTGCAGTTTTGCTTCTCCATGCACTAGACTATTAATGGCACATTGGTTCAAGGCTCCTCACAGAAGTCTCTCTCACACCTATGGTCAATAGTATAATCTCAGTAGCAACTGGACTTGGAGTACCTCAAATCATCTGTAAGCACATATCTGACTGTGACAACATGTTGCATATTCTGTCATACCACAGGCATTCATGGAAACTGAGTAACTACTCAGGTAAACTATCAGCTGTTGGAAGTTACTGCCCCAAGATGCCAAGTGCAATGTTAGCAACCTCAACAGCTACTACTGCCATCCCAGGTAGGGATGTGGGAGATGTGTGTGGGATGGCTACTTGCAAGAACACAAAAAACAGGGGTGCAAAACACAAGCTCTACCACTGGAACATGAGAGATGCTGCATACATGGGTCTTCATGAAACTATAGCAAAATTTATTTTTCCTCTAGACCTACAATCCACTACCTGAGGACCCTCATAGGGCTTGTAATATGTAGAAACTATAGTTTGACTGTAATCACAGCAATTCCATGGCCTAGAGGCTGACAGCACCCACATGCCAGGGAATTCAGTTGAATACACCACAACTTAGTGGCTTTTTTTTTAAAGTTGCCACTAAACAGGTTTCTCAAAAATTTTGTGACAGCCTGTTAGCTGTTGCTCTTACAAACAGAAATGTCAACTGAAATATCCTAGGCCAGAGTTGAGTAACACAGTGGGGGTTTTATAAGTTTACAGGACATCACGCGGCAGTGTGAAGTTTTAGCCTATTTCCAGTGAGTGCTGCCACTGCATAGTCTGTGTACCCTTGAGTAGTCTCCAAACACTTTATTTTTCACAGCAGCAGGACCATCATCACCCATTCTGCCACTGCCTATGCTCCTGTCCCAGCTGACTCTGTCCCCTCCTGTGGAAGAAGACAGGCTCTCAGTTGAGCCCATGACTCTGCTGTCTGAGGGGACAGGACAGTGCTTCCAGCAGCCCTGGTCCCCAGCACCCCAATGAAGTCACACTGCTGCTCTTGCTTGTGCTTCAGCAAAGGTGCCCAAACATTTGCTGCCTGTGGTCCAGGGAGCAAGACCTGACTGGTCTTCCCTAAAAGCAGCTTTCCAGAAGGGTCTGGCAGAGGATCTCCCCAACTCCTGGTGATCGCCACACCACCTCCACTAGCACTGGCAAACCTAGTGCCCAACGGTGCTCTGAGCCAAAAGTGACACAAACCAATGGGAGACAAAACGAGGAACCAAGAATGACTTTTGCCCCATCAAAGGAAATGCATCAGTTGACAGTTTCTCCTCTAGGTGATTGCTTGTGCTCTTGGCATCTAGTAAGTTCAGAGAAAAATTGGGTGTTTTTAAAGGAAAATTTATTTGGGAGAAAGATTTGAGATGAGTTACAAATGTAACCAACGTTCACTGTTGCTGCCAGGTACAGCACAAGCAGCAGGAGCACCCCTGCCACCACGCCCTGAGAGGCACTGGGAACTCATGCGTCAGTAGGAATCTCATCCGGAAACAAAGATGTTGGTCAGCCAAATGCTGAAGTGTTTTGTGAAACACAAAGCTTATTGTTCTATATTTATTCATTAGTGCTATTGCTCCTTGTTCACTCTCCTTTGTGACTCCTTATTTTTGTCATATTTTCTACTCCACTACAATAAAGACGAACTGTCTCGAACCTCTTTAATGTTCTTAAACTCATAAACCACGAAGTATGTTCTAGTTCTGTCAGCCTGTAAGGTTTATTACACAAACTGGCCTTGTGTTGAAAGACAGAAACAAATTCTTCAGCACTCAAGAAACAGCATAGTATTCTATTCTCTAGAATGTTGCATTCTCTAGAATAGAGAAGGTAACTGTATTACTCTCATGGCTTGATCCTCGAGGTTACTTACCTTCTTTCCAAGAATACCTAGTATAATCTACATCTTGCCGCAGATAGGCTGAAAAAGAGAACTGAGCGTTTAAACTTGACACCCAAAGGGAGCAGAATAAAACTGTAAAACTTAATACTGAGAAATCGGGATTTGGACTAATTGCAGCAGCTCTCCAGGCTTACAGGTTGTCCTGTGCAGTTAGAAACTAGATGCTGCTAGAGCTGTTTTTCAGGCTAAGTGCCGTGACAGTCTTAAGCGCGACAGATAATCCTCTAAGTGAATTTCACATGTGTGTCACAGCTTACAAAACAAGTGAGGCAGGGTGCATATGGAAGTGAGCATCTTTACAGACTGAAGGAGAGCACCTGCCAATGACGTTTTTCAGTTCAGCGAGTGCAGCTTAGGCAATGGAGGAGAAAGATGGTTTATAATCTAAAAGTTACTTCATATTCTTGATAGAGGTCCTTGTGGAAAGCCACACTCAGTAAAAATTGATGGTCTGGAGGGATGGGGTTGAAACAAAACATGAAAGCTAAATTATACATCACATCAGTTTCAGATTTTAAAAACTGTGTGATAGTGCTGCTCTGAGCTGCTCTCCATGCTTTGTCTGAAGAGATTGTTTCTAATTTTTTGGTTTGAAGTGGGATTAGGGATAAAAAGTGAGAAAGAGAAATAATTCAGAAGTACTTTTTACCCTCTTCTGAAAATGAGGGTCTGTAACTTAAGTCTCTTGTTGCTGCTGGAATGAAAAAGGTTCAAAGGCTCTGACCCGACAGATACCTGAAGCAGACAGCAATACACACAGTTTTGGAATTTCCATGCAGATCTAAACAGTAGCTGTATTCCCTTAGGGACTAAAGGGAGAAGAGTTGAACTATCTGGAAAGTCTGTCTTTGTATGACTTACTCTAGTTGTCTATTAACTTAATAATATTCATAAATGCAGAGCTCGCCTGGATGAATGGAGGGCATCTAGAGGAAAAGTGATGAGACAACCTCCTATGCATGCACTCCTGGTACCTTATCGTAAAAGAGCAAGAATTCTCTTCTGCTGATGCTTTATATCCTGTATTGCACAGTGAAATCCTGTACTTTATACACACCAGGAACCGCGATGAAGAAGTTGTGGGGAGGGGTCAGAAATATGGGATCCAAAACACACCTAGGACCAGAAAAACTCATGTTGGACCGCCAAAAACTACCCCCCACAACCAAAAGTCACGTGCGATCCTAAAACACACCTGAGAGGTCAAAACCACATCTGAGATCACAAAAGGAACCCTAAAACTCACCTGCCTCCATCCAAACCTCCCCAAATCACCCATAACCCTCCAAACCCCCAAGCCAGTCTGTGACTCCTGCAATCCCACCCCCACAAGGAATATAAGACTCCCCAAACCTCCCCAAATTGCCCACAACCCCTAAAAGCCCTCCAAAACCCCCAAACCAGTCTGTGACCACCGCAATCCCACTCCCACAAAGAACACAAGACCCTCCACCTCCCCCAAACCCCCCTTACTATGACGGGGTCCCCGCAGCCAACTGCAACGAGGTCTCAGAAGGCACTGGGAGCAATGAGAAGCAATAAAATATTCTAGAATCCACAGTCCTGGATCCAAGACTGAGCTGCATGCGGTAGCACGAAGCTGTCACATCACGCTCACAGGCACACGAGGCATGTGTGACTGTTCATTCAGTGAATCAGAGACCAGGACTCCTCTGGCTGTCACGCGACATCTTCAGCCTTCCCTGCGCAATCCAATGCCCAGATGGAGCACCATGTGCACCCACTGCCTGGATGGTCTCAGGGCGCAGCAGCTGCATTAGTTGAAAGGCCAGCTTCGTTTCGAGGGCCTGAAGGGCTCTTTCCTCCTCTTCCCTCATGTGTGGGATAGGTCTTCATAGGTAGAGTTTCCAGAGGTGGGGGGTACAGGTGATAAGTGAGAACACGCTCTTGGCGCACCTCCGGCCAGGTGGTGGTGAAGTCCTGGGCAGCCGAGGGACCCCAGCTAGGCGTAGAAAGATATGTCTGATCTGTGGGTGGTTGTGAAAGCTTTATACAGACTTTATCAGCAGTTGAATGTTATCAAACATCATGAGGGCCTCTGGACTGGCTGTGGTGGCCATGCTGCCAGAGAAGAGATATCTTACCAAGTCCATCTTCCTGAAAGCATTCCTAACTTTTTTTTCAGTCTTTATCACTCTATCCAAGCTCACAAGCCAGGCTTCTCAGCCACTGCAATCCACAAAAATCACACTTACACCTACTTCCTGAGGCACTCTAGGTCCTGACAACAAGCTGCAAGCCCAGGAAAAAATAACTTAGCAATTTTTAAATTCAATTTTTTTCTAAGGAGTTTTATTCTAACTATACAACTTATTTTTAACTACTCATGGGGCTGGAAATATAAAGTGGATGCTGGTATTCCAATTTCATCTGAATAATTAATATCAAGACCTTCAGTCAAGTGAAGGACTGAAGACACTGCCAGTGTTATCTGTAATTAACTCCCGTGAGCTGTTTGTATCTGTGCACTCTTATTAAGAAAACTGATGAAAAGGAATGTCAAGAATATAGTCAATGAAAAAAGGCACAAATGTGCCAGAAATTTCCTAATGTTTGTTCAGAGGCAAACACATCCCATGTCGGATATGTGAATGCTCCTATTCTTTGTCAATCAGATTTTGTATTTACATATTTAAATACACTGTAATCTACTTTTCAGTGCCTTGAGTGCTACTTGCAGTACATTGCCGTGCTAACAAACATTCTCACCAGCTTGAGTAGTAGTGAACATACCACTCCATTTCAAACATTGGTTTTCGCTCATAGACCAATTTTTTTTTTAATCAGGAATACAGAATACTGAACCCGCACAGTTTGATTTTAACTGTTAAAAACAAGCATAAGAACTATCAGTTTCCTCCAAGGCACAAAGCTTGCTTTTTAAAAAGTGTAACTGGGATGCCTGTGCAGCAAATATAGTAGATTATTGATTCTCAACTCAACTACAACCCTCTTGTCAGAGAATTATAGCATTCCTTGTGATTCAGAGCAGCATCTCCTTAGGAAACTCCAAGCAAATGATGCTCCAAACAAGCCTGGCAAGCACTTCTAATAAAGTATGGTATCCAAGGTTGTGAAATATTTATAGCTATTGAAAGACAGAAGGGATTATGGAAGGATTTGGACACACAGCATAACAAAGCTACTTCCTCTGTATTTGCAGAGAAATGGCATTTTTATGCGCTTCAAACACACTGAACCACCACAAAAACAATTTTGGAAGGAGAGGATGAAGTATTTTTTCCTTTACAGGGGGACTCGGTAATATCCCCATGGATATTTAATTGAAATAAACTAAGAAAAGCACATACACTGTTGCAGAAGAAAGAAACTAAACTCCTACTAGCTGATTTGCAAACTTTCCCATCTCATTCTTGGGTCATAACTTCACAATACCATTAATTATGTGTTAATAGAATTTCAAATTTTCTTAGAATCTCCTGGAACCTCAAGACTCTAGGTCTTCACTGATGTACCAGCAAGCTCACAGGAAAATAAATCTCAGTTCCCACTTCCACCAAAGGTTACTGGGTGAGATGGAGCAGAGGACATCATCCAGTAGAATGTAACAGACATTACTATTTTACACACTTACAGTATTTAGAACCTTTGAAATCTAGAGTATGCGACAGCTGTACAGTGAGTGACTTGCAAGTTGGTACTACATATTCAGCTTTCTAGGAAAACTTCACAATCACTTCATTGTAAAGCGAGGAAAACATCACACACAAGATCAAGCTTGTCAGATACAGTAAAACTGAAAAATAATATCAGGAAATGTGGCAGTAAGGACAAAATCAAAGAAGCAAAATGAAGAGACCTCTCCTAAGATAATAACCAAAAAGACAAGGTGACTGACTCGAACAGATCACTTTTTGGAATGCTGGGACACAAAATTCAGATCTGACTTGGAAAAACATGAACAAAAATAATTACATGTCTTTTTTCCTCATGATAAACTAGATAAAAAACACATGTACAAAAACCTTGAGTTTTTATTTAAGACTTGTGCCTTGCAAGACAAGCCTGAATTAAGAGACATACTACAGAAAATACTCCAAATAAGCCCATTTTTAAACACCAAAAATTCACCTAAAATAGTTAAGACTTTGGCTACAGAACAGAAACACCATTATTTGTATGCCAAAGCCATATCATAAACCCCCTAAAAACTATAAACCTAAACTACCAGCACTGAACTACTAGTAGAAGAACGTGATCAACAGACCACTGAATATGAATCTAAGGAAAAATGTCAGTAACTCAAAGAATAAAGAAAGGTCTGTATTACACTGGCAAAGGATCTGCATTGAAAATTGCATGGGAAAGAATATTTAGAGTAAGTACTGCCCAAGTACAACACCTAAACGCACAAAGCACAAATTGAATTCAGGGTGCTACCAGCAAAGCGAGTTGTTATGAAAACCGAGGGTATGAAAAAGTAACCAATGACAGATGGATCCAGGGCAGAAAGTGTTAATGGTCAAGGGCACCATATTGTGGTTATAATGTGTTTGGAGCTGACTAAACACACACAGAGGTGAATGGGAGCCTGGATTGAAGATACGAGACAGCTAAACCCTACCTTGTACCACTTGGCAAGTGATACTGAGCCTCATCCTCATTATCTACCACACTGTCACAGAAAAGGAATGTCAAATCCCAGCTCAGACTGAACCCATGAGGAATCTGGTTCCTGGAAAGGAGAGCATCAGGAGGTGACCATGGAGCACTCAGCCATAGCTGGAGAATGAGCCCCGAGCTGCCCAGAGCACCCCAAGTGCCCAGAAGACCAATGCAAGCGGGAGACAGCGTGGAAGAACAGTGACATAGCTTGACCTCAACATGAAACAAAAAGGTTTAAGTTTAGAATGGCACTAGTAAAAATAACATTCAAGCATACATAGAAAGAAGCTTTAATTATTAAACTGATGATCTGAGAGCAGAAGTAGCTTACCAAGAATTAAAAGCCTCTTAGAAAGCATTATGCTCTCTAGCCCTTCCACCGCCCCGCTGCTATTGCTTTTGGTCCATTTGAAACAGTACACATGCCAGATATGAGCAGGAAACAGTTATTTTCTAGAAGCACTCTAATACACCATTTCTTGGAAGTTAAAGGAGAGAACCATGCGGGGAACAGTAGTTCAGAAAGCTTCTGCTCATCACTTCACTGTAACAGCTGTCTTGAACAGCCACAAGGTAAGTGAACAACTCTGGGAAAAAAGCTTGCAAAAAATAATGAAATAATTTCCGTCACACAAATTGTGCCAAAAATTCGTGATATAAACAACATCTATTCCTAAAGCAAACGTAAGACAGGCCTACTTTGAGTATCCAACGTAGAAACGGGCATTTTAGTCCCCAATGTTTGCTTGGGAACAGAGAAACTCACTATGTGCAGCAAGATGAACCCACTGCTCCCAACAAAACCCAAAGCAGAAAACAATTTTATTTCTTGACAAAATAACTGCCAAGCATTTTGTATTCTGCCACACAACAACAGGGGGGTTTTAACAATGGGTCGCCTGGTACATCTCCAGCACTGAAAACTGAAATTTTTAAGAACACAAGAGTTGCTTCTTACATGTATTTTACCAAGTGCATCAACTCAGCAAATCGTAACTGATGACGGATGAGCCACCCGAGACTTTCCAATCTTGTTTCAACACGCGCACACCACAAGAAGCAGCTTTTAGCTTTTTTTCTTGATTATTACTTGTCTGACGTTTTTTTTTTCTTTTTAACAAACGGATTTTCCTCGTTCTGAAGGAGCATCTATTTTCTACCGTAACTCCCTCAGCGAGGGCTCCCAGGCTCTGTCCCGAAGGCCCGGCGGGAGCAGCTCCAGGCCGCGCAGCCCTCGCTGGGGCTGTCGGGCACAGCCGGGCCGGGAGGAGCCCCGGGCGGGCCCAGCCCAGCGCTG
>WEKX01020591.1:514603-592151 GCA_013390025.1 Pitta sordida | reverse complement strand
CGGCCCCGCTCGGCGCCTCTGCGGGGCTGGGCGGGCGCGCTCGGGTGCTGGGGCTCACTCGGGAAGCGCCCGAGCCTGGGGTCCCCCGGTGTACCTATACTGCTCTCTTGGGCGGCTGTATTAAGGAAGCTGCTCCTGCCTTGCGAGTCGGATTACTGCGTGCGGGGGAGGCAGAGGAACAGCTGCGGGCGAACCCCTGCTGCAGGAGCGGGTTTCAGGTTGTGTGTTTTACAGCTGCGCCAGAGGAACTCGGGGCTGGCTGCGAAATGCCTCCGGAGCCCGAGTGGGTTGGCAGCTGCTTCCGAACGTTGGCTCCAGCCCTCGGTGCTCTGACCCCCACTTATCGTTTTTCTCTCGTTTGTTAGCTCTTGGTGATTAAAACGTGTTTAGAAAACTTTAAACCTTGTGCCTTTTCTGCTTTAAACAGGGCATACTTTTAAAATGATGGTTGTTCTTGACGCGATGTTAGTAGTACTTGGTCAACTAATGGAGAAAACAGTTCCTGGAGCTGTAGTGGCGGATCTGGCAGCCCCTGGTGACTTTTCCTTCCCGTGTTCCTAATGCACAGTGCTGATTGTTTGCTTCTGTAGAAATCCACAGTTAAGCACTTCTGAGCTTCCTTTAATTCCTCTTTTGATTACATGATTTTGGGGGTTAGTTTTTTGTCTCTGTGTGCAAAGTAAAAAAAATTACTGTTAGGGATTATTTTTGGGCTGCGTTTGATAGTCTGTGGAGATAAATTTCAAATCATAAGTGCTTTTGAGCTTCTGTTCAGCAGAGAAACTGTTCTGAGCTAGATTCAGTAAATACTTTGAATTACTGATTTTGGTTTTTATTCCTTTACCCAATTTTTTTCCTGGGTTCACAGTGTTTTATTTTAAGCTGCAATCTAGCAGCAGATCAAGAAGGCTTAGGAAGAAACATCAGATGGTTTTGGTTAGTGTCCCACTTGGAAAATAGACATGTTAATGCCATATGCTGACCTGACTTTATTAAAACAAGTTTGCTCGAAATAGAAGCAAGTTATATCAGGGTACTTGCTAGAACTATAAGACTTTATAATTACTTCTTTTTTTTTTTTTTCTAATGATCAGTTCACTGAGTAAGGAATCCTCAGTCTTGAACAGAGTACAACATAACATTATTAGTTACGTGTGCTTCAAATTCAGAAAGCTGCGAAGAACACCATTGTGCCCAAGTAGATTTCATTTTTAATTAAAAAAAATTGTAATACTGTGTTTTAGAGTGCTTGTACTGTTATGACTCTAAAATCCATGGATATTGGAAAAAAAAAAAGGATGATTTTACACTGGGAGTTTTCAGTACTGCATTTCTAACTCTATTGAGCCTTAATTTTGCATAGAGACTCCAGCAAGAGAGAGCTCAGGGCCTTGGACCCAGGTCTGAGATTTGCAAACACTGGACTCGGATTTTCTGTTGCTAAAAAAGAAAAAGTAACTATTTAGGGATAAAACTTTGCAAGAGGAATGTAGGCTGGTGATTGTGTGGAAAAGTACTGTTCTCTTGGGACAGGCTGAAAAATAAGCTTACCAGAAGCTGTTATTCCAAAAATGTTGGCTTTGACGTTTGTTTGGAGTTGTCTCTCTTGGAAGCACTGACCGCCTTGATGAAACTTCCCTTTTTTTGTTGGGATTTATGTGCACTGAACAGTGTTTCACTCTGTCTTGGTATATATTTATGGGTCTGTATAATTGAAGAACAGCCAGAGTTTGTTAGCTACAAGTTAAAACTGTATACTTGAAAACACTCCAAAATATCCTCCTCTTCTTGTATCCCATTTTTCTGTACTCTTAGGAAAAGGTAATATAGTTGAAAGTGACAGTGAAGAAGTTATACATCAGCAGGATCAAAGTGAAATGTCTAAAGACAGGATGTGTACCATACATTGAATTAATATAAGTTATTGCCTCAAATCAGCAAAATGTCACTTGTTTAAAGAGCTGTTGGACATTAAGAGCTGTAACTAATAAGAGACCAGCATTCATTCAGTGTTAAAATGCTCCCAGGTGTAAAAGGCACCAGAGGAAGCCGGTTGCCTATTTGGTACAGCAGTGGCTTGTCCCTGATATTTGAAAATTCTTTGTTGATTTGTTTTGCAGAAGCACTTTAATGTGACACCACTGAATTGCATGCTGCTTAATTGCTTTATTAGGTCAGCAGAGTTTGTTGTTTAGAAATTGTAGTGCCTTTTGAGGATGAAAATGCTTTTAAATATCAGTATTAAGTTGTGTAATTCTTGGGTCATGATGTCTACAGAGCAATAAGAATAATCATGTTGTGGTTTGTGCTTTTGGGTCTGGTGTGGTTTGTTTTTTGTTTTTTTTGGTCCCAGTTCTGTAGATATTTGTGCTTACATATGTTTAATTTGAAATATCCACGTATTTTGGAATTAGTGGGTCTGTTCTTAGGCTTAATGTTAAGCCTGCATGTAAATGTTTTCAGGATCAGGATTTATGTTCACGAAGTTCATGGGATAAACCAGTCATGTGTTTCCAAACTGACTGCTCTGTGTCCTGCATGAGATAATGTAGGTGGCTGACTTCTGCTTCTGAGCTGGGGACTAGTTTATACACCACCACCTGTGGAGATGCCTCCAGCCCTGCTGCTGTGTTGCTGCTGGACCCGAGCTTAATTCACCCCTGCAATGTGCTTTACAATGCTCCAGGCATCTCTTTTATTTCTGAAGTACTTTGGTGATATCAGAGATGTCAATCCTTTGTGTTCTCATGGATATTTCTTTCAGTTGATGTCAGTTTTGCAAGTAATTTGTGGGTTGGAGCAGGAGGGGAATCTCCTGCTGAGTCTCATAGGCTGAGTTGTGCATTAAATGGTGCATTAAGTTAGATTTTGTACCAAACAGTTGCACACTTTAGATTACAAAGTCAGGTAGCTGGTGAACAGGCAAGATTTCAACTGGTTTTGGATTTCTGCATTTTTTCCCACCCAAATAGTGGGAACTACTTTTATTTTAAAAATGGAAACTTGGGGTAGCATAGTTCTACATTTGCAGACTTGTTTTTATTTCAAGTAAGCAAGTTGATGTTGCTCTGTGGTTGTAGCATTCTGTTAAGAATGTAAAGAATTTTCTTGCTGTTATCACAATAAACCAGACCAGCTTGGTTAGGAAAGTAATTTTTAGATTAGAAATCAGTCAGATGAATGTTACATAGGATTACTTTTTGCCCAGGAAGAGTTGGTTTGCTTTGGGATGGAGTAATAGATGCTGTGTTTTGCCTAGCTGTTTTTATTTCATTCGGCAGAGGGAAATCATTGAATCAACACAGAATGGCTTGGGTAGGAAGTGATCTTGCAGATCATCTCATTCCAGCCCCTCTGCTCTCAGCAGGGACACCTTCCACTAGGCCAAGTTGATCAAAATTCCATTTGGGAGGAGCTTGGAGGAGATGAGCCTTGAATGTTAATACACTTTTTTTTGCCCGTCTTCTTTCCATATGCTTAACTGAGAGGCCAGAGTCTGCTCTTGTGAAGCCCAGGGTAGTGACCCTGCTGTGCCCCTCGTTGCTGCCCTGACGTTCCTGAACTCCACCTTTCCAAGGTCACTGTAGCCAAAGCTGCCCTTGAGCTTCACATTCCCCACCAGCCCCTCTTTGTTGATGAGAACAGGGTCCAGCATTGTATTTCTTCTTGTTGACTCTTCTATCACTTGGAGAAGGAGGTGTTCTTTGATTTTATTGGAGAGATTTGATGCGCTTAGCCGCTGTTTGATGGGCTGTGCAGAATTTTTGTGAGGAACCCACCTTTGTGTAACAACTGCAGTTTAATGGAGGAGTATATCCAATATATGAATTGATCCAGTTTTAAAGTGTTGTAAATGGTAGTAGTAAGTCATTCTAGATAATGAAGCAGAAGGAACTTTATCATTTATTTATCGTTTTTCTAACAACAGAGCACAGCGTAAAGTGGTACAGTCATACGTCCGTATTTGAGTATTACGGGTCTCCTGGGGGTCCCGTGAATCGCCCAACCCGCGAATACAGTTCACAGGGGAAGAAAACCAGGAATGTGCAAATATGCGAGACGTGACTGTACTGCGCATGTGTTGACCGGGAAACTCCGTGAATACGCAAATACTATTCGCCGGGAAGAAAAAAGGTAAATATGGGAACCTAGAAGCATGAATACGCAAGGTATGACTGTATATGGTAAAGAACCACCCATATGTGTGTGGGCAATAGGGATGAACCCAGTAGCTGCAGAAAGGCAAAGCAGCATCGGATTTTGGATCTGGTTGCCTGGGAGGTGTAGTGCTGTCATGTTATTCAGCACAATGTGGAAAACTGAGCAACAAGCTTCCTGCTTCAGCGTTGTACATTCCTTTGCAGTGGGAGTGATTTTGGAATGTGGTACAGGCTCTGTTCCCCAGCCCCCAAGATTGCATTGTCGCTGCATGTTCCCATGACCTTCTCAGAAGAGGTTGCATGAGCCTGGTGGAAGATGTCAGGATGCCGGAGTTGTGCACTCCCAGGGGCTGACTGGTTAGAAGATAATTTGGTATAAGTACAGTTTATTATTTGGTTCAAGTCAGTGGGTTTTTATTGTTGACACTTGAATTGACTCTTGCAGTTACAGTTATACCTCCTCCATCGCGAGGAAAGGGACAGGCCAAAGGCCTCGCGAAACATTAATCTCGCAAAGAACTGCGGGTGGTTAATATGCATGCAGGCCACGCCCATTGCCCCAGCCCCCAGAACTCCGGAGCTCTGCGGACAATTCTTTGCTCCTTCCCGTAGTCTGTCTTGGCACAGGCGAGCAAAGGGAATCATTTCTGCGTGGCTGTTGTGACTGCAGCCCAAACCCCGCGCCGCTCCCCCCCAGCCCCCCAGTCCAACCCCGGTGCTCACGCCAACCCCGGGGGACCTGCGCCAGCCCGCGCGTGCTCGCCCTGCCTCCGCGGCAGGTAAGGGGCTCTGTTCAGCATTCTTGGAGCCTGGAAAAACCTTAACTTTGCAACACTGCAACCCCCCGTGCACTTATGGCAGGGGGGGGACATTGGTATGGGAGTTTCTTTCCCTTTAACATCCACCAGTCCCGGCAGAGGCAGCGCTGCCTGGGCTTTGAGTAACAAGGAATGGCATGTCTTGTGGTGGTGCTGCACTGGGTCTCAGCGGAGCACACAGGACCGGGGCAGGGACCGAGTCAGGGCTCTAAACGCCACTGCGAGCTGCAGTAAATCGTGCGCGCTGGGGGAGCCGCCCGCCCTACAGGCACCGCGCCACCACCTCTCGGCAGAGGAGAGTCAAACTGCGCATGCGTCAGGCAGCTGGGCTCGCGGACGGCTAAATCATATTTGCGAAAAATTTGCTTCGCAAATGGGCGACGTCGTGAAGGAGAAGTCGCGATACAGAGAGGATTCACTGTACACTTATTTTGTAGATTTAAAAAAAAAATTTCTTTGCTTGCTGGTTTTGCTTGAATCTGAACTCTGCCATGGACAGCCCTCTCTTACTGCAGTGTAATTTTCAACAATTTTGGTCCCAGAAGGACAAAAGAATATCAGTGATTGAAGAATTTACTTTCCTATGGCTTTCTTTGTTCATCAGATTGGTGCTAATCTTCATTAATAGGGAGAGGAAAGCTGGTGTAGAGGTTTTTAGCATAACAGAAGTGAATTAAAATTCAAGCAAAGCGAATGGAGGCTGACTTGTGTACTGAAACCAGTTTGTGGAAAGTGATTTTCCGTAGTAGCAGTCTTGTGCTTGGACAAGCTGTCGTGTTCTGCCACAGGAATGTTGAGTTTGCTTTGAAAGGACCAACCCATGAGGTTTTGTTTTTCCTGATACAAAGCAGCATTTCATAATCCTGTCATGATTTTTCTGGCTATCGAGTTTTGGTTTGCAATCCTGAACAAAGTCTTAATTTTAAAAAAAGCAGCTTGGCTGGTACAAGTGAGTCACCTTTATTGGTGCATTTTACTTTGTCATAACATGAAAGTGCTTTTCTCTGCATACCTCACAGTCCCCTCTGAAACAAGCTGTATTGTGCTCTTATGACAGAATGGAGCCTGTGGTGGAATTTTCTCCGGGTGTGGCAGTGTCAACCAAATCATTCCTCTAATTGACATTGCTACCAGCAAAACCAAAACAACAGTAACAAGAGAACCCATAACCCCTACAAATATCTTAAACTGACCATGTTTCCGCTGCTGTCAGTAACGGCCTGTGCAGAACAGCGCTTTCAAAGTCCATCTTAGGGCTGGGTAGCCTCCATCTAGAGCTAGTCACATTTGAAGGAGTATGCCAGAGATGTTCACGTCTGTATGTACCTCATGGAGAGTGCGCTGAATATCTGCACTAGATTAAATGCTTAAATACGGACTGTGTTAAGTTGCCTCTATGGTTTTGGAGGTTGAAAGTTACAGAAAAACCCCCAACAAAAACAATGGCCAGTTTATGCAGGGGTGGATTCCTTATTGTTAACTTCCAAGTTCATGCATTTATTTAGCAATAGCCCACTCTTCTTTCCCTTCTTATTGGATCTGTTCCCCAGCCCCATATATTTGTCTCCAATTTTTTTTTTAAATCAAGTTGTTTAATATTTGTTTATAACCCAATCGAAATAACTGTAAGTGAAAGTCGATCAATGTATCACAAGACTGCATGGATCCTGATGTGTTGCATAAGCGTTCTGGTCGTGTTCAAAGGGTTTGTTATGAACTATTCCAATCATACCCCTCTAACTACCCTCAGCGCAGAACGTATGAAACACAACTGTTTTCCAAATCCACACCGCTTCCCAGGCTGCCTGAACTGTGAATTGAACTTGGTTTTTGTGCATCTAAAAAAACTTTTCCGGAGCTGGTTTATGAGGATTTCCTTCTTATCTGGCCTCTTTTTTCTGTTTTTGTCTTGTTTACTCTAAAGGGGTTTTCTCAGCCATTTATTGTTACTGACAAGCTAATGGAGGCTTAGCCGGTAAATTACTAAATACGTAGTTCTGTCCTGCATTTATGTTAATTAAAAACTAGTACAAGTCAATTTCTGGACTGTTTTTGCAATTAGTCCATTGCTAATCAGTCATTGTAGCCTCTAATGAGGATTGAAAGTGTAAAAATCACAGCGTCTCCTGCCTAGTATTAATGCCTCCTGATTTTAGGTTTGCTACTTAACTATTTTCATTCCTTCTGGCTCTTAAAGGTAAAGCTAATCTCCATTAGGCTACAAATGCAGATATGATTGTGTACTTGTGAATCTGTCGTGTGTATCAGGCAAATATCTTAAACAGGCGTGTTGAGTTAGTTCTGTATGTGTGCATGACAAAGCTCTGTAAGAATTCAGCAACAACCACCAAATGTGTTTCTTTGTTAAAATCACTAGTGAAAAAAGATATCTGTCTGCTTCATCTGGCGAAATAACCACTCTAGATTCTTGTTACCTGGGGGATGGCTCAGCATGTCTGTTCAGCACTGATACTTCTGTAGCTGGAAATTACATGAGACAAGTTGGGCTTCACCACACGTACAGCAGCAAATGTACCTGTTGTGGTGTATTTATACAGTGTTGGAATGACCTTGTATAAATAATATATAAGGATTTAGTTGCATGGAGGGTTTTTTCCCCCACTTTGAAATCCGTTTTGACTGGTAGCCGCTGTCTTATCTGTTGACTGTGGCTCCCCTGCTTTTTGCAGGGAAAATAACAGTAGCGGTGAAGCAGAAGTGAAGGTGATTCAGTGGTGGTAAAAAGTAGAATCAGCAGCACAGCTTGTCTGAGCACTTGACCCGAGTTGTCTTGCCATGTAAGCAGAAAAAGAGAATCTGTGAGAAAATTAACACTAAAGTGAGTGGTAACGCAGAATTTTGGGTTACTGGAGTGTGAAATGAAATGTTAACAGTCCTTTCTTCTGCAGTAAGGGGTATGTGCTGTTGACTAGAGAAATGCTGTCGAAATGTAATGTTTTCCTAAGTGATAATTTGAAAAGTTTGAAAAGCTGCAAAGCCAGGAAATGTTCATAACTAGGTGTCATGCCATTATGGAGTGGAAGATCCTCAGCTGAGAACTTTGAGGTACGTCTTGACATCTTACCTCCTACAAAAGATCCAAACCGTATGGATTTTACAACAGCTATCTTTTGTCTCTAAGGAAGCTTCAAGTTAGCGAAGGCAGCTTAATTCACACGGTAATGACAACATTGTGCAGAGATTTATTTATTTTTACCTCACAGTGTCAAAGAGGAGAGAATTCTGTTTTAGCTGCGATACTGATTTTGAGGATAAAAAAGATGGTTTGTTCAGAGTGTTGATGCAGGTGAGGCCGTGTATACCTGAAAACCTACTGAGCCCGTTAAGTTGAAATGCAGGAGAGAAGGGACTTCAGTAACCTGTGTTAAGAGCAGTTGCTATCCTGTATACACTATTTTTGAGATGATGTATCACATGCCTTAATTGGCCATCCCCATAGCTTGACTGCAGTGGTAACTCCGTGGGATCCTTTGCGGGTATGTGAGTCCTTTTGCTTGGTTCTGCTCCCAAGAAATTCCCATTGAATTCACCACAGCTCTGATGATGTGGTTATAGCTAAGGGTGGCTTAAAGGCTTTCTTTGCTGGGGTTCAGTGGCTCTTTTACAGCTCTGGTTAGCATTCTGCTCATCACTGAACTTTAGAATTAGCTGGTTATATATAAAAATTAATTTCTCTCTGTAAAGAAATGTGTAAAACAGCATAAAAAGTGAAAAAACAAGCCCTGTGCTTTTTTCTTTCAAGGATTCTCTCTTTTCTTTTCAGATCTTAACTTAGAAATACTTCCAAATGTAGCTATAACATTTTAGCATGGAAGAATGAAGCAGAAATACACTAGTAAAAGATTTTATATAAATATTATCCAGTATGTTGTCACCAATTTAATTATTGTTCAAATAGGTAGTTTACTTCACAATTAAAAAGCAAAGGTAAAATTTTATTCTTCTGGTGCTGTCAGCAGTTACAGCAGCGTGGAGCCCCAATAATGTGCTGTTAAAATAGAAGATTTGTACAGATTGTATAAATTATCAACATTGATTATAGAAAATGTCATGAACAGTTTACAGATTTCCTGGGGGGGGATTTTCACCTAAATTGCCACACCAAAAGTGTGGAACAGTATATGTGAAAAATAGTAACCTTTATAAGATAAAAGGAGTTATTTTCTTAATTTTCCAGAAAGACGTCAGACAAAGACATTGCTTTTGCTATCATGATACATTTTTTGTAGTCCATGAGTTGTTCTGTCCTTTTTTAATAATAAAGTGAACCTGCTTCTCAATTTTAAATAAATGGAAGCAATTAAAAAAGTATAATAACCAATCACTTAATAAGGTATTAAAACTGTATGTAAATCTATTTAAATATTTATTTATGAAATTTAATTTCAATACGTATGGATAACTCTCTTTATTAGAAAAAGTGCTCTGATTTAACACGAATTGACAAGGATTAGGATTTAATAGTGAATTAATTACTGTTTTCTGTTTGAGGGCAGAAATATTTTCTCCAAAGGTTTTGCTTTTAATACTGCCCTCTTTCTTCCCAGATGTTCTCGAATACATTCTGCATTGTTTCAAAACAACTCTAATCTTTAATACGATTATCTGTAAACTTCCTTTGTTTACTGAGGGATTTTTTCAGATTATCAAATAATTTTATGTACAAATCCTCCTTTTCTTGGTGTGTACCGTAAGTCTCCATTGCATGCCTGAGGCAGTGCCCCAAATCAAACCAACCAACATCAATTATTGATGATTTCTCTCTGCCTGTTGAGAGGTGAAATTGAGTCTCTGCTCTTGAGTCAGGATTTTTTTTTGAACGCAGGGTAATGAGAGCAGGTGCAGGGAGGCACTGGACCACATGCATTGGTTTACAGCGTACGCATAGGCAGGTTACTTAAAACTGGGGGGGATTGGGAAGAGAAAATGGTTGGAGTCAAAGTTGTCGTGTGCTTTTAAAGAACTTGGTCGGTAGGTTTTCCTGGTACCCACACACCTGAATGAGGAGCTATTTTGTCTCATTGTGGTGGTAGTATTTCATTACACCGGAGCACAGGGTAGCACTTGACGGGAGGGGAGAGTCCCGCTGAGTGCTTCACGCCGCCTTGATATGGCCTTATTTGGTTTGCTCTGATTCCATCAATCCTCATAACCTGAAACTCTGCTCTTTATTTCTCTCACACAGATAGCCATCTTTCAGTGGGGTTTCCTAAGTGTGAAATCAAGCACCTGACAGTGGAAATATGCTTATGCATCCCTCGTGCTACTCCCTTTTGTGTCCAAATCCTGTTGCATGGGATTGGGCAGCTGGGGCAGAAAAGCTTCCAGACTGAAATCAGCAACTGGGTTACAATGTAGATTCAAGAGGTTTGGAGAAAACTGGAAGGCAGTGGGTAAACTAAAATGTGGCACTTCTCAGTTTTGTAAATTAGCTTGTAGCAGGAGTCATCATGTTCTAACACTGGTACTCCTAATTTTTGGCATTGTCTTTTTAATTTAATGCAACAGTTGCATCAATTTCATTGTGAATAAAATACTTACTGCTTATGAGGTTTAGAAGGAGCTGGCAGTACTGCCTGAGCTGTGAGACAGCTTAGAGACAGGAGAAAATATTATCTTACAGAAGAAAGTTAGTCTACTTGGGTTTTTTCTCGGAGGACAAAATAATGAGTGAGGATTTGGGTCCAGCCAGGTTTCCCACACTGCAAGTTCTTCCCAAAGCTGGCAGCCTCTCTTTTGGAGGTACCTGCCTGGGTTTCCCAGCAAAACATTAACTTTGGGGTGGGTTTTTTGTAAGTTGTCTTCAGACTTCCTGAAAAACAGAAAAAAAAAGGGAAACATACATTTTTTCACAACCCAATGTGAAATTTCTTGGGGCAGAGCAAGCTGTGCAGGCACGTGAACATTTTTCATGTTTGAAGATGTCAGAATCTGGTGTAGGGAAAAAGGATGGCTGTGAATACAAGAGCCTGGCATTTCCCCATCAGGGTTCAGGAGTTCTAATGCCAAATGTTGTAAGGAGGAGTAAGAAGTAAGTGAAAGAGGATGCATCTTCGAAGGACAAATCAGTGTGGTGAGAGCTTCCCGTGTTGGCAAAAGCCTGAGTAAGCAGGTGGAGCTGGCAGCGTGCCCTGAAGGTTAATGCGTCGGTCACCAGGCTGGAGAGGGAGACAGAGCCCTCCCTTCTGCCGGGATTCTTAAGAAAGATGCTTTGAGAAGTCTTCTGGCTGCTTCCTCTTCTTTCACCTTGGGTGCTGGGAGAAAGAAATGATATCTAGGACTGAGACAATCTAAGGCTAAAACAAACCAGCCAAGATATCCATGTGTATAATATTGGTGACATTTAGAGCCGTGCTGGTTGCGTTGGTGGGCTCCAAGCAGCAGCAGCAGAGCCTGCGTTTCCTTCCCTTTGCAGCTGAACTGCCTCGGGGGGCTCAGAGGCTGCTGCCCACCCTCCCAACCGCCCCAGCTGCCTGCCACACTAGCTGGGGCTTTATGGTGCCGCTGAGGCTATTCCTGGATGTCAGGTCTATATTGCATAAATACTGCCAATTTTTTTTTTTTAGCACTAATGCAGGAGAGGTCCAGCTGAGCACAGAGACAGTGCTATTGTTAATTTTCCAGGCTGTTGCTATCTTACTCTCAGCCGTCCCTAGACATCCTCACCATTTTATGTTTCCTCTCTAATGGCATGAGCCAGGATGTCATAATATCCAAAATCAAATGTACCAGAAAATATAATAAATTAGAGTTACGCTAGCAGAGTAATTGAAGAATAAACTGAATTTTAACCAACGCAGGATTGCTTTATGAACGGATTGCTGTGCACAAAATGCACCGAAGGAGTGTGACTTCTTGTAGATTTACTATTGATGGCAGCATTTCCTGGATTGCTGCTGGTAATAAAGAAATGAACTTTTGAGTTAGTACCACAACGTAATACTACAGTGAAGGAAAGGTACCATTCTAGTTACACTGCAAAGTAATTCTGGAAGAAAAATTTTCTTGATGCTTTATTTATTTAAGAGATTTACATATATTCAGCAATTCTCGTCTTTATGGAAGTCACAAAGGGAGTGCAGGCCTTGGCATGGAAAGAACTAAATTTTTCCTCAGCTCTTAATGTAACTCTTCTGTAAGAAATTAGTTAGGAGGCGCAGCAGTCGAGTGCATTCCTCTCAATTCGGAAAATTGAGTTTAAGGACATCTCCTTAAGGAATTTTAAGGTGGCTTGCCAGGACAGTTTTAAGGCACATAATGTGCATGCTTTTCTTTGAATAATTGTTTCTATTTTTTATTTTGTTAAAAACAGATAATAATACATTTTAAAAGTGATCCTCTAGCTGTGATGGTAGTAGAGATGTAGGGAGTTGGCTTAAGGAGGTCTGGTTTTGTGGCCAACGAGTTAACTTCAGCTGAGCCCTGGAAGCTGGACATCTGTGGTTCCCTGGTCTCCTGAAATGTGGAATGAGATACATAGTGCTAGTGAAGGCCTCTCATACAACCAGAAGCTGTGGGAAAGCCTGTGGAAATTCAAGCAGTCGGTAGCAGGTACAAATGATGTTTGAGCTGCTGGGTTGAAGAATCTCTGTGGATTGTATGAAAGCGAGTCCTGTGCAGAGGCTCTGCCGTCAGTGTTGATGTAGTCAAGCTGCTGATGGATAGAGAAACCTAAAAACCGCTTTGGACAATTTCTGTTCATTCTAATTTTGAGAATGTGAAGGCAATTTTGTAAGGATGAGACTTTTGGTGGAAGCGATTCCAGCTCAAGGCAAAACTCTGCCACATCCCAAATTGTATTGCGCAGTGAAATACCAGCAAATTGAAAGGCTGTTCAGTGATAGAAATCAAACATAAGCCTTTGGTGGCAAGGAGGGCAGGAAGGTAAAAGAGCAATATTACTGCACTGAAAGAATCTAATTTTGTAGTGATAAGCAATATCATTTGTTCAATTGAGTGCTTTTAAATTTAAAGATTTAAGTTGTATTTAAACATGAAATGGTATTGTCTGTTTTCATTGTTCTTGTAAAATTTAAATAAGGTTCTCTACCAGGAATGGTAATGAAGTACATTTGATTTTTAAACTAATTTTACTAAATAGTGAAAAAAAGGTAGCTCTTGTGAGTTACATATTTGAATGTATGTATGCAGTATTCTTTAGCATTACTAAACTAATTCAAAGTGCTGTTAAATCCCTTGATTTAAATTACTTCACTGTGCCATGACCTAATGGAATTAGAAATTAATCTAGAAGATGCAATTAATAAACTACTTATATCTTCCATGTAATACCTAAAATGAATTGTTTTCCTGCATGTATTTTGATCACTTAATAGCTTAGCTCCTCTCATCCATCCCACGTGAGAGGGCTGAGGGATCACCAGGAGGCAGCTACTTTTTATCCCTCCAGGCTGCCAGCAGAGATAGCAAGGGCCAGTTTCATAAACGAGCTGCAGACCACCTATGCTCTGGCTCTTTAAGCTTGTGTAGCAGAGGACTTGGGAGAATACTGTTCATAAAGAAAAAAGTAATCTTCCTAGCAGTAGAGGGGAAATAGGCAGCATTCAACCCGTAGAAAAAAGAACAAGCAGTAAAGGAATTTCTACAGAAAGGTTTTGAGGATGGTAATCTTCAAGATCTCTCTCTCTGCGTGCTTCAATGGTAAGTTCTGATATTTTGTGAAGAATTCAGGGCTCTTCTAAACTAGTGAGGGCTCCCTGTTTTTTTCCCATCTGGTGAGTTACAAAACACTATTTATCTTTGAGAACTTTTCCCAGTGGAGCACAATACTTGTAACAAGTATTGGTATGATTTTTTCTCTAGCTGTGGTCAGTCTATTCTAATGCTTCTTAGTTAACTTAGCACATGGAATGTGTGTCCTATGGATGGGCTCTCACTGTAGGTAAGACCCCTTGAGAAACTCTGAGTGCTGCTGTTAGGGAGGAATATGAAGTGTAAATGGAGTTCTTGCAGAGTTGTGGAGCATGATTTTCTTTTAAAATATGTTTGTGGCATGGAAGAAGGTAAGAATTTCTGATCAAGTTTATTGCAGTCATAAAGATTAGAAACAAGTCAGATTGCTTTGGAAGCTGTGTGAAGTCAAATGATATACATATTACAATTTAAGAGATGTATTTTCTATAACATTTAGAAGCAGAAAATCAAAGCCATTTTCGCAAGGTGAATGCATCCTGGAAATATGCAGTAGTTATCATGATTAACCACAGAAAAACATCTCTGTGTTCAGTCATGCAGTAAGGATCCCAAGAGTCCTTTGAGGAAGGACACCAAAGGGGCTAGTAACAAGGAACCCAAAGGTGCTGCTGTTGGTGTATGGGATGCAGGTGGTACCTGCTGGTTTCTGATGTGAATGCACAAATGAAAACTGGACAGACTTTAAAAAAAATTCAATAAAATTAGTGGCTACTTTGTGGTATTTATTCAAGAACTCTTCTTTCCTCGTCTAATTGGTGGGTAAACTACAGTGTGTAGTGCATAAAAGTAATGGGAGATTTCATCATTTTATAAAGATGTTTACATACCTGGTGGCATTGCTGACAGGGAGCTTATACAGCCAGGTATGCCTGGTAGTGGTTTGCTACCAACTGAGTAAATATCATAAACACCTAATGGTGGGAAACACTGAGATACAGTAAACATGACTAGTTAATACCACTAGATAAAGATTACACTGTTGGATGTGAAATTGCAGAAGTGCTTTAATGTGTACACACAAACATGACTTCAGCTGGGTGTGTGGTACAGTGGTGCTGTTAGGATCAGCACTTGATGGTACAATTTCTATAAAGGAATACTTTTCCTGTAGTATGTAGGCAGGGTGCAAATGTTAGAGAAGGTCATTAATGTCATTCCGTGGCTGATGATGGGACATCCTGAAACCGATGTTCAGGGTAGCCACAGCCATCTTTGTACACACAGCTGCTGCAGTGTTGGACTACTGTGGATCAGTTTATGGTGCGTTGTTGAATCCTATAAGGAAAACCTTGCAGTCTGGCATTTAACTTTGAAGTGGAGACTTTTATGCTTGAAGATTCTCTTCAGTCTGTTATTTTAAATTATGTATGTCCCCAAGCAAGTATAAATCATAGAATACCAGGTTGGAAGGAACCTCAAGGATCATCTGGTCCAAGCTTTCTTGGCAAAAGCACAGCCTAGGTAGGACGGTCCAGCACCCTGCCCAGATGAATCTTACGTGTCCAACATTGGGGTTTCTGCCGCTTTCCTGGGGAGACTGTTTCAGTGGCTGATTGTGCCTCTTGTGTCCAATTGGAATCTCCACAAAGGTGATTTGTCCCCATTCCCCTTTGTTTTTATCGTGTGTCTCCTTGTGAAATAGGAGTCTCCAGCTTCTTTTTCACCAGTCTTTAAGTACTGGAATATGGTGATAAGGTCTCTCCTAAGCCTTCTTTTCTCGAGGCTAAACGAACTCAGCTCTCTGTCTCACCTCATATGGCAGGCTTTTCAGTCCTTTGATCATCTTTCCCCTCTCTGGACCTCTCCAGCCTCTCTACATCTCTTTCAAATGCTTGTAGTGTGTCCATTAGATAGGGAGATGAACAGCTCATAAATTCAGACGTTGCTCTGTTTCATGTTCAGTCAAATAGACTTCGATGGTTGCAATGTAGCAGAACAAAGGCATTTTGAGTTTTGTGAATGCAAGAAGGAATATTAATTCAGTTCAGCTTGATCCCTGAAAAGTCCAATGAAAAAAAAAAGTAGGAGCCTTTCACATATTTTGTTACATTGTTTTCCTACCTTGGTAAGAGCTGCTTATCTTTAGCCATGATAAAGGATGTAGTAGCTGAAAGGAGACTTTTCTTAAGTGAAGTAAAAGTGAGAAATTGCAAAATGAGTTCAGAAGTTAGTCAACAGAAATACTTCATGGGGCTTACAGAGAATCCCTTTGTGTGAAAGTGAGAGTACTACAGACATAAACAAAGTCCCTACACGAGGCAATAGTTTCTTTGAAGTAGCAGACCAGTAAAATGAAGGGGTTTTTTTTCCCTCACAGATCTTCCACGTTTCTGAAGAGGACATGGAAAAATCCCATCAGAGGAGTTCATAAAGGTTAAAACTATTATGATTGGCAGTGATTTTGAGGTTCTTGGGTAAAGACATTAAATAAAAGGAATGAGGTGGCTGTATCATGGGCAATATGTTGTTCTCTCACACGTTACAAAGTTAAAATGTCATGAGTTCGAAATGTGTTTCACACACAGAATCACACACACACACAGAATATTATGAGTTGGAAGGGACCCACAAGGATCATCTAGTCCAACTCACCATCTAACACCCGTACAGAGACCGAAAGCACATCCCAGAGCGGTAACACCAACCTAGATCCCTCACAGTCTAGCAGGCCACTCAGAGCCGGAAGGGGCCCAGGGTCATCCAGCCCTACACCCCCCAGCTAGACCATGTCACTAAGCTCCTCGTCCAGTCTTCTCTTAAACACCTCCAGGGTTTCCTCATGTTTATGCACAACATAGAACAGCACAATTACTCAGCTAAATAAACAGGACATTTTCCATTATAAGGTGCCATTACCTTTGTGTGTTCTTGTCATTTATGAAATCAGTGAGTGGTTAATTAAATTGCTCCTTTGGACTCTGACGAAGGCTGTGTATTAATTATATTTTAGTGGTGGTGTTCACATTTCTCAACTTTTTTATGATGGTAAAAGTTGTGTACCTCTTCCTGTTTGTTTTGAGGGTAGGATGATTTGGGGGTTTGTGGTAGGTTTTTCTTTCTTTACCTTAAAATTCCATTATTCAACTGCTTATTAGAATCATGTGGTATGCTTACTTGAAATGAAGTCTTAAAATATTAAATTTCCTGTTGCAAAGTACTATTGAAAATGCAGGGTCTGTGCATTAAACTCCATATTGTTGGAGGAAATAGGTTAATCACTCTGGAAGAGAACATGCTTCCTTCAGCCACTCAGGTCTCTTGAAGACATGGCTCCTGAATGCATTTTCCGGCCTCACACTTCAAATTACAGTTCAGCCTATTGGCTGAGCGTGCAGATCTTGGCTGCCCTCTGCTTTCATCACTGGTAGGAGCAGTGCTGGTGTTTGGGAGTTCAGACAGTGCCTGGTGGCAGCTGGGCAAGGGAGCAGCTTTCATGTGGCAGAGTAAGGGCTCTGATTGCACTCCCTTCTTTTGCTCTGTGATGTTTCACCCTGCTGTTTCATACAGCTAAGATCCTCATGTTAAAATCTTGGTATTTTAGTCCATGCCATTTCCAACCATGACTTTATTTTAATTAATGATGCATGCTAAAGGAAGCCCATGTAGGTGTCGTATTGGTGCTGGGAGAGGAGTGCTGTAGCCAGGATTGGTTTATGTTTGTTCTCAATCTGAAATGGTGTATGTAAAAACCCAAAGAAAACTCCTCTGGTCTAGTGTAAATGTTACTGATATCACCATTGTAGTGCCCTTGGAAATGTCTCTTGCAGAGGTCAAAAGTTTCCATAGTGTTGTCTCTGAGTTACCATCACAGGTTTCATCTAATGGGAAGCAGCAGAATGGGCCTCGCTTCTGACTGGACAATTTATTTACCTGGTCTGGTGTCTCACCAGGGCTGATGTCTCATCTAGGCCATGCAGCTCTCCTAGGAACCAGAAGGACATCAGTCTTCATTATACTGTGTATACAAGCCTGTTTGTTTAAGACCGTGCCAAGCCAAGAAAGTCAAGAAAAACAGTTTTAGAATTTTTCATATGGGTAATTTACATTGCAGTCATGTTTTCTCAAGTGGAGAGTAGTATAAAGACCACCTTGAAGTCTCCACTGAGACCTCAGACTGAACCCTTTGTCACTGGAGCATATTTGTCTACTGCTGATTTGTTGTAGTGTCTGTAGCTTTGGGTTGGGGTTTTTCAGTCCACTTAATGAACTAAATGAAGGGAGAGGATGGTACCACGAGGGATATGGTGGTTATCACATTTAGCTGGCTGTAGACTCTCTTGTATGTCATTTGTATTATGTCAAGTATGAGGGAAAGATAATAACAAGTATTCAACTTGCAAGTGATGTTATTGAAGCCCGATGTACTGGGCTTTATGAAAGCTGCTATGGAAAATTGTAGTTTGTGAGTCTGCAAATATGCAGTATATCTAGTATTCAGAAGCCAGGAACTTAGTGAATTTGAAAGAAAAAAATATCCTTTTTTCCCTTGCCTTTTTTAGTTGACAAAATAGATTAATTTCAGGTTGTAAAACTGATTTTCTGCACTGAATATGCCTCTGGTATTGATATAGGGAATTATAAAACTGTACAGAAATTGGAATTTTTTTCAGTGAGTGTGTGCTGTTTTGAGAGAAGTTTCAAAATTTCACTTCAGTTTTCTTTTTCAAAACAGCAGAATTTTCTTAAACATAGGAGTGGAAATAAAAAGGATGTTACATAATCACAATTTGTTGGTTTTCTTGCAAACGTTGTGTTGCTTTACATAATATTTATGCCATATAGCACATGGAGCTCACGGCAGACACTTGGAACATCCCGTATGTGTTGTAAAGCACTGTATGCATGGAGTTACTGTATTGTGGCGTGTGTGGTGCCCATGCATGCTGGCTGGTGTGCTCGCAAAACTGACGTGCCAGATGTAGCAGCAACATTTCATTATGCATTCATGAGAAATTGCTGGTGACATTCTAGCCTCCTGATAATTTTAATCTTAGGTTTAGGATTTGAAAAGGACACGATGTAAGAGAGCGCCTACAGATCTTTTATCTGGCTTCTGCTCCGGTCGGTATTTGCTGAGCCACAGGTATTAGGGCTTCACTCGTATTCGTGCAACTTTAGGTGATTAATTTGCTGCTTTAAGTAAATCAAACCCCAAGAGCTGCTTAGTGGTTATAGGAGGAATAGGTTCTGTTTTAATTACCCACTTGTGAATTAATTTGTGTATGCTGGCGTGCCGACAGCCTTTCTCCTTGAAGTTCTCTGTTGTCATGTGGTACCCCCTCCTGCAGCAGTCCCAACAGTATATTCTTCTTTTCCTTTATGTTGGTCCAGTATGCTGTGCTGTCTCCTCACCTCCGCTGGGATGGAAGGGTAAGAAATGTAGGCAAGAAAGGTGCTGAAGGGGAAGGGACTGTCGGGCTCTGTGTTGCAGGTCGTGGGTGCTGGCTGCCAAGGAATCGAACCAGGATGTGATTTAAGGAAGTCCAGGGCTCCGTTCGGCATTTTAAGGATGCCTCTCTTCAGAGGCTGGGCACCGAGTGCTTAACTGCAGGTTAACTGTGATGAGAACCACAAAGAAGAAAGGAAGGGAATGTTTTTGATTCGGCTGGTTTTGATTGCATAGGCTGTTCAAACATGAAATGTGAAGTGACTCTCTCTTGAATTAGCTCGTTTGTGCTTGTTTTTAAAATTTCTCTTTTGAAGGGTTTTTCCTAAATTACATGGTTCTCTGGTATGTTGCTTTTAGAGGTCTGATGCTTTGCAGAGTGTTGTGGTCAAGAGTCTAGATTTTGCTTGTCTGAATACAAAGGCTCTTTGTGGTGATCTACATGTATATGTACAAATTTTAAAAGATTAAAAAAATTATATCCTTGTGTGATTGTAAAATTCAAGTTCAAAAACACATGTCATGAATTACATGAGATATCTTGGCATAGTATCTTTTTAGTCAGAAGGTGAGAAAGAAGTGAAATAAGATGAAATATTTATGCAGATCCAAGCAGAGGTCAGCATATGTTCTGACTGAAATTAAACCAGCGTCCTCCTTTGTCAAAGCTATTTGTAGTGGGTATTTATAATTGCATGAGATGTGTATTGAGAGGGTGGCTGGGAAATAAGCTCTCAGATGTGAAAGCTCTTTGGTCTCCTAGGATACACATGGAGTAATAGTTGTACAGTTATCCATAATGTTTTCCGATGGCATTGTAGAAACCCTGATAAACTTCCAGGTAGCTGTCATAACCACCTTGCAGAAAAAGGTTGCTTCTTTTGGTGGGAGCTGTGCAGTCATGCAAACTTTAAGTAACACGAGGCTTCTTCAAAATCAGGAAGGGATGATACACTTCTGAAACACAGAATGAGAAACTGGAGCTCATTCAGGCATTTGTTCCTTCTTCTTTTACTAAATCTGTTTGCTTTCAGGGCTTGTTGGTGTGTAGGTATTTTGAAATAACTGCACTTAATGTTTTCAATTGGAAATGTTTGTCCCAACGAATAATTCCCATTTTGCTGTTGTTCCAGACTTTGAGGAGGGGAAGGAGAGAGGAAAAATGGGAAGTGAGGCATCAGGACTGGCTGTTGGGAGGTTTTTTAACTGAAGACTTGAAATTTTTGGTGAGGTTCAGTGGTTGTGTTGGTGTATTTTCTTACCTTAAGCATACTGTGCATCAATGTTTACTATAATTGTTTGGGATAAGGTTTTACAGCTAGTTCATTGCATGCTTTGGCCCCCAGTTTTCCACTTGCTAGGAATCTCCAAGCCAAAGCATCCTCTCAGTTACATTTGCAAGTCTGAAGGGAGTCTTGAGGGCAGTAGAAAACCTGTGTCTCCAGACAGCCAGAGCCTCAAAAGATGTGCTGCTTGCAAATCCAGCATCCAGAAAAAAAAAATGCAATGGTGCAATGGTTTATTTTCACGTACTCAGTGGAAAAAAAACCATGATTCTTTTGTCTTTTCTAAACTATTTTATATTCCATTTATTAGTAAGGACTGGCTATAGCTAAAGCAACACAACGTGCTTTAGCAGCAAAATAAGTATTAGTTCTGAGTTTGACTTTATTGAAACTTAATGTTCAGTTAAACTGGTCTGTGTGGACAAGCTATAAATCTGAGTTCACAGATTTCTAGTCTTGAAGTTTACAAAGGGAAATTATGGAAATTACTCACTTTAGCCAAAGTAAGCTTTCTAGTATAACTTCACAGTTCTATAAAAGGTTTTACCTTTTCCATCTTAAAATTCTTGAGCTAGGATGGCCTTTTTGGGACTCCATCTTCCCTGTCTCATTTATAGTCACTCAATATATGGAGGCAGGCTATTTGCCTGGGTTATTATTTACTGTTTCTATGTTCTCATCCCATATGACTGGTGTTAAGAGACATTGTTGCTTGTTGAGTTGAGTCTCCTGCTTTTAAAGTAAGATGTCTGCTTTGAATGAAACTCTCATCATGTTCTTGTCTGTTCCTCAGGTTTTCGGATTGCACACGAAGGACAGGCTAAAGGCTTTTAGTCACCCTGTTTGCCCTCCTTTTGGTTCATTAAATTGAAATTACGTATTAGCTCTTTAACTCTCAAAATCCACAAACATAAAGACTGGTTTTGTTGCATTATGAAATGGTTCTTTACAGAAGGGTGTAAAGTTGGTTTGCTGACCCAAATATCTGTGTCTAGCTGGAAAGTAGTTAACTGTGGAGCACACTTCCCCGTATTACAAGCTTGATGTAGAAGAAATCCTTCTCAGGGTAAAGTATGGGCTTGTTTTCTGAGTATTGCTTACCTTTTTAGTGACTGCCAAGTGAAGATGACTTGTGACATTGTCTCTTTGACCCACTAGACCCTGTTCTGTGAGCCACTGGACTACTCTGACCTTGATGGTAAGTTGCTTCTTAGAAGATTTAGATTTTACGAACAGGCAGTTTGCAGGTGAACTTCTGAGTAATTCCTTGAATCCCCATTGTTGCTGTTAGGAGCAGAGAAGCTTGAAATGCTAGTGCCATTGCACTAAGCAATGTGATGATTTCTAATCTGTAATCTGATTTCTAATTTTTTTAACCTGGTTTTATGAACACACTTGCTGCTGCTCCTGCCTCTGCATGAAGGGTATACAAGTGTCTAGAGCAGCACTTGTATTTGTGCAGCATTCCTGGCACCTCTCAGTCTTTGTGCACAGTACTGCTCCCTTTTTTGTGTAAAAGAAATATGTATATCTCATGGGAATGTGGGTCCTTATCCTGGAAACACCATAATCCTTTTGGTTCATTTGCGCAGCGTCCAGTGTAGCAGGAATGGTGTCTGTGATAGTTTGACTCTTGGACAATACAGCAATTAAAAAGAAATTGTTTATGAAGTTTAAAAAATGTTTTGTTTAAGTATCTGGCATAAAAAATGTGAATGTGTTTAGCATGGGTTGGGAGTTAAAAAAAAATGTATGGAAATAAGAGAGTCTGAATTTTTTATGTCTGTGAACCTAACCTAACTTGTTGAGAAATGCTTGGTTTGGGAAGATGGGTATTGTGGTTGAGGAGTACAAAGAAGATGAGTACTCAAGAGGGTGAGTTGTCTGCCTCTTAAAGACCTTTTTCCAAAAGCACTGCTAATGAAGGAATATCCTTCAAAGCAAGACTGGTATTTTAAAAGCTAGCTCTCAAGGGTGGAATGCAAAGAATAAATGAGGAAGTGAAAATTGCATCATTCCCCACAGAATCTGAAATGGCAGATTTCAGTGTGCTGACAAGAGATTGGACAGGGAGGAAGAGGGGAAAAAGTTGGCTCCTTCCCACTGTAGCATGCTTCTGTCAGCCTCTGTTGCTGCAGCCATTTTGACCATGGATACAGGAATGTGGTGCCTAAAGTTAGGAATGTCTTCCTCACTGGGACTCTTCAGCACGTTGCTTCTTTCCCACTCACTTTCCACAATGTGGTGAATCAGAATTCCCTAGTGATGTGAATAAATGTCTTGTATGTTCTGTAAATTCATATTAAAGTGTCTAAGAACTGAAACGCTTTTTTTCTTTCATAATTCTTGGCCTTTGCTTTTTTAACAACTCAGTTTTGTTCACTAGGTGAGCATAGCAGTTGGAGCCCTGATGCTTTCCCACCGTAGCAAATTTGAGTTTCCCCATTTGCTTGTAGCCTTCTGTGAGGACATAACTCTTCTTTACTGAGCAATTTTATTGTAGTTTATTTCTTGATTTATAGTTCTACTAATATGTAATATCTGTTATATATGATTTCTGCATATAGCTGCTAGTTTGATGTTTTACATAGGTGCTGCCACTTACCTGTCCATAGTGTCAGTTTTTCCTCTATTTTAGTTTTTACTACTCATTTAGAAGGTAGTGATTTTCATTTGTGTGCCTGTGTTTAGGGATATTATTTTAAACAAAGAGAAAGAGACTACCAAGGAAAGCGGCCAGAAATGCTGTAACAGCAGTTCAGCTCTCCCTCCTCCACATTATTCATTCTGCAAGGGAGAGGTAGGAGATTGCTGCTTAATATTTAGCCCCTGTCACTCATGTGAGAACACACACCAGGACCTCTTGGCCTACTCTGTGTGTGCTGCTATGCATCTTTGGTAACGTTTTCACTTGAATCTTAAAGAACTGTTTTCCAACAGTGTTCTCACTGAAGTGGTTTCTTCCTGAAAGCACTAACAGGATTCAGAGGACATGCTGTAGCAGCCAAACTTGGCACCTCGGGCAGATAAATAGCTGCACTGTAAAAGCCTATGTAATAGGTGCTGAAATTCTATTTTGTATATGTGTGTGTGTATTTAACATGCAGTCAGGGAAGCTGATAGAGAAAGTAATTGAAATAAACAGCTGACAAACATGCTGAGAGGATAGAGAACTGTTTCAGGAGAAATGTTAGGGTGTTTTTTTCATTCAGCAAATGTCTCCACTCTTGCTTGGTGGCTGTGTAATTACAAGGGCTGAAGTGGAGAATATATGATTGCGATAGTGGAACCAAAACCAAATGTAGTCTTTGCTTCCATATTCTTTGTCTCTGTCAAATATGTATAATCAGACATGATTTTACATGGTAAACATGTACTTTCCTCTCTGAATCCTGTCTGGACGCCCCAGATCAAGCACTAGTCTACTGTGTATGTAAAGACCTGTTTACATACAAAGTATTTAAATAGGTTTTATTTAAGATAATAGTATTTGTATCTTTTAAGACTACAACTTCTAGATCTAACATGTTCTTATTATGTAAACTTTGGTGATGTGTGGAGCCATTTATTTTCAGTATCTGTAAAGAGTACATCTGATGAGGTGTGACAGGGAGCATAAGCAGAATGTCTCAATGCAAAGATTTTATTTTCTGGAAAACATCCTGCAAAATAGTATAGGAGGGAGTATTTTGTACAAATATAAAAGAGCGTGAGGACAAGTCGTGCTCTGCCTTTTCTATGTGCCCAAAGCTGGGTCAGCCAGCTGAAAATATCCTTTTTACACATCAGAAGGAATGTTCTCCTTGGAAATTAGGTGGAAATTAAGTTACATACAGCAGCAAAGTGAAATGTCTTCAACAGACTTAATAGGGATAGGCACAGCCGTCACCCTAAAGCGTTAAGAATCAGAGAACTTGCCTTTATAATGGAGTTAATTCAAATGACAGGTAGCACATGGCATCCTAATGTCATTCCCAGACACAAGTAGGGAATGCTCAGGCATGGCAGTGCTTTTGGGATGAGTCACTTGCTTGCCAAGGGGTGGCCAGAGCCAGCCCAATTTTCCTTGCTCCCTGATTGTGCTGGGCTGCAGACACAGTGGGTAGTTGTGGAGGTGAGCTGGTCACTCTGCCTGCTGTATTCCTGCTCATGGACAAGTCATGTCTCCTGGCTAATTTGACCTGCATGTATGTAATCTGAGTTATATGCTCTTGACTGTGATCTTAAGAAGGCTCTTCTTTTCTTCCTTTTTTAGAAAAAGTCCTGATGTGGTGGTACATGTTTTCTTTCATTATTCCTTAGCTCTCCAAACGATGTTCCTTAGCTGCAGGGGTTTGGCAGGTTGACTGGAGGCTGAAACCGCAAGCTTCAGACTGAGTCTAGACCATCCTCTGCGCTCCTTCTCCTGTACTTTCAAGTTTCTTCCTCCAGCCCTTAGTTGTCATGTGTTCTTTGCAGACCATGGGCACTCACTCCTGCAGAGGACTCTGCCTCCTTTCCTGCAGAAAAAGGACAGCGTGTGGCTTATCATTTGTCTGAGCTGTCTCTAAACCATGTCTTCTTGGCTCTGTCTCACGCAGATCTTGGAAATACTTGTTTTGAGAGAGATTGTGGGGGTTTTGCTAGCTTAGTAGGAGGTAGCTTCATCTTTTTCATGATGTGGCTAAACTAAAAAACTGCTTGGTAACAGCATAGTTTACTTTTGAAAATAGCTTTCCACCATCACTCAAGTTGTGGTTGATGGGAGAAACCAGCTGTAACAAGTTACGCAAGGTGACATACGCCTGGGGGAAGAGGTGGGCTGGCATTTCTCCCTGAAAATAGTTCAGTCCTGCAATTTAACTATTCAGAAAGTTCTCTTATCCTTTATACCACTCCACCCCCAGCTTCTTCATGTCATCAAAACCATTTTGTGATTAATATCAGAGCTGTCTTTCTGAATTTCCTCCATGCACACCCATAGGGGTGGGGGCTGGTTATACAGGAAGAGCAGAAAAAGGGAACATAGCTCTCCAATTCCTTTAGTTTCTTTGAATCGCTGCTGCTCCTTAAAATTTGAATTAATCAAATCAGATTCTCTCTGTGCATATCCAGGAATGAGCTATGTTTAATCTAGTTAAGTGTTTTCTGTTCATCCACGAAAGTCTCTTTTTTTTTTTTAGGGCAAAGTGCGCAGGGGAGGGCTTTCCAGAAGGTTTAACATCTTGATGGACAGCTTTCTGCTGCCTTCATCTCTCCGAACAGAAAGGGTGGCACATATGGCAAGGGCTGGTGGACAGATTGCGTGGCAGAAAATATCCATGGCGTATAAACAAATGTTTTACTCTTTCTTGCCTTTCTCCTCCACTCCATCAGTGCAAAGAAAGCTTCACTAATTGTCTCTTTGTCATGGATTTTTGACTGTTGGGGTACTCTTGACTTCCACAGGATATAAAAGCTCACAAATTACCGCAGGAGTAATTAGATACTGCTTTCCTTATTTTCTTTGCCCTGGGAAGGAAGTCTGTCTTTGGATCTCCTAGCAGGTAAGTGTGTGTTATTTTCACTTTCATTTAATATTGCTGCTTTTTATTTATTTATTTTCAGAGCTGCAAAAACCTGGAAAAAGGTTTAGGAACTTACAGGAGGTTTCTTGCAGGTTTGGTTTGTTTAATATGCTTATGCGTAAAAGTTTCCATCCTGCTTGGTTGTTGAGAGACCTGGTTGAGTCCCCAGGTGCTTGTCCTGTGTTTGGGGGTGGCGTCTGACACTGGGCAGCGTTAGCCCCCAAACACAGGCACTTCTCTTTCCAATTAGCAGCAAATTTAATGTCCCTACAGAAAATGGATCTTCTCACAAATTGCCAAGGCAGCTCCCACCTCTCTTGGGAAACATGGTGGCAGAGAAGGGCAAGTACTTGTGAGTCTCTTCAGTGGCTGCTGTGCTTGCAGAGGAGAGGGTGCAAGTTCAAGTTCTTTATTTTCCTGTGGTTCATGCTTCCTGCAGACCAGGAGAGCTGACTGGCCCCCTAAACCTGGATGGCTCTCCTCTGGCTTAGCTTGTGTGTCCTACTTCCTCCTTTTTCAGCACTATTCTTGTTCAGTAGGAGTATGCAGAATTTAATCTGTAGATGTATCTTCATTAAAGATTCATACTCTTGTCTCCTTTTCTTCTATTCTGAGATGATTTATCAGATATAGGTCTGTATTTGATACAAAGAATGGGTATTTTGTTGCAGGGACCTCCATACGGTCATAGTCCTCATCTTCCCTGTCTCATTTGATACCAGTGTGATGAAAGTAAAGCTATTTTAATCTTCTGCTCCCAAAATAGAAACCATTCTGTTTGTGCCGTAGAAGATGGCTGCAGGGTGATCTTTGCATGTTTTGAGCAAAACCTTCTGGCCATTTGTCTCTGGGCACTCTATCCCTCTCTTTCCTCCTGTCGTACCCTGAAGCCAGGCATCCCTGGGCTTGAGGTAGTGGAGGTGGGTGTCATCCATCATCTCTCCCAAGGATGGTCAATTGTGTGGTTCCCTTTGGTTTCCTCATTCCATACATCCCTTCATTGCCCGGTGTGATGGTTGTTTGGATCCTTTGCACCTCTGCAGGCAGCCGTGGGGCACAGAAGGCAGTACAGATATTCCTCCTGCCAGTTTCCTGCCCAGCAGTGTCTCACACCCTGATAGACACCAAGGACCCTTATCGTTGCAATGGTAATTAAAGCCCCTGGCCTCCCAGTTGCCATGGAAATGCAACACTCCACAAATAGCAAACACAACTTATGGCCCTGTTAATTTTCCCAAACACTCTTGTTCATCAGATTTAAGCAGGGCTTCGTTTTTGCATCCTTGAAAAATCCCATACTATGGAAATACTCAGGGAGTGCATGTGCACTTTTTTTTTAAGGAATCGCATGCAAAAACTTTCATCTCTGAGGTGGGGAAGGAAAACCATCACCTGTGACCTGTTGCCTTTGCAGTGATAGTGTCATCATCACCTGGTGTAGAGCTGACACCTTGACCATGAAGGCAGCCCTTTGATGGGAAAAGAGACCAGTAAGAGGCAACCAAATAATCTGTGGAGAAGTGGTTTTACTGCCTGTTTGTGGTTCAGTGGAACAGGGTCACCATTCAGACACAATATTATTTGGTTTGAGTATAGAAATTCCAGTTGCTCTGCTGATCAACTTATAAGTATGGAAAAGGGTTACTTATTGGCACAAAAAATAGATCTGTTGGGTAATTGGCATGTGGTGCCAGTGTGGCTTCAGCCTCAGCAGAAAACTGCCCCAGGCTAGTTGCTGTGTCCTGTCCATCTCTGGTAGATTATTTTTTCCTGACTTTGAGCTGCCAGATGCCATTTTTTGACAACATTTTCACTTGTTTGCATTTTCAAAGGAGCAAGAGTCTTACCAGGATTACTATCTCATAAACTTGGACTAGTATCGAACTGGGATTTGGTGTTGGAAAGCAATGCAGTCCTTGGATACCAGTATAATTAACATGGATATTGTAAAGTCAATATGTGTTGCTAGTATTGCTTCCTTTGTTTGCTCTATGGCTTTCATATTGTATCTAATGAGCTGGGTCACACTTATTGGAAGATGAGGAATAACACTTTTCCCCTCTAGTGCTGTTTGCTAGCTGTTTATTCTCATTGTATTTTTTTATTTGTTTCTTCTTTTACTCTTCCACTCAAGCTAGAGTCTGCTTTGAGAATCATGGGATCCTTTCTAGCTACGTTAGTTGCTCAGGTGCCATGGAGAACACACTTTGGAAATCCTGTGGTATTTTAAAATTAAGCCAACCTTTCCTGAAATCCATTGTGATGGCTGTACTATTTTTCAGAGTTATTGATCAGTATGTTTTCTGTTGCCTTACAAGGTCAAATTAGACTGACCAGGGAAGGGCTGCCTGAATTTAGGGTCCCATGAAACCTTCACCATAGCTGTCAGAATTTTTTTCCATAACCTCCCTTTCCACACTGCAGAGGGATAAGGAAGGGATATACTGAGGCATCTCTGTGCTGCCAGGAGACAGGAAAATTTTGAGCCCTCTGAGATAAGGAGAACAAGCACCCAGTACCTGGTGGCCATTAACTGAGTGGAAACACAGTTGTACAGGTTTTTTTTCTTGCAGTTGGTTTAACCTACACAGTAGAAATCGACAATTGATTCAGTGGTTGGATAGATCTCAGTGTGGATGTGTCTATTCTGGTGTAGAGTGTTATGTGTAGAACTGAGATTTGCACCCCAGCCATTTTAGGACACCAGAGTCCAGCAAAGGAATGGGGCTGTCGTTCATCTAGGAGTGTTCTTTTCACCTTTGTTTTTGGCTGAGAAAATTACATAGGGGGTTGTAAACAAAATAAGAAATTGTGGTATGTTAAAGATAATTTTTTTAGTTGGTAAGACAGTTATTTTACATGCTTGTTTGTTTCTGGGGCATAGTTGGGGTTTTAACAATTAATGGGCTCTAAATGACTAGGATTTTTAATAGGATAATTTAGAAATAGATTACTTAAATCTCTGGGAGCATTAATTGCAAAGTACATGTTTCCATTAACTTCAGACTGGAGCTAGTGTTAATGACCTGTGACTTCTGTAAGGACAACTGTAGTAGAAAGGACAAGTTATTGCAACAATTCCAATTTGCTTGTAGTTTGTTTGGGGTTTTTAATAGCATCCATTCAGTAACAAACATCATGAAAATAACAAAAGTTATGTAGGTATAAAGCCTGACATACTTTGCTTTTGTAAAAATGTGTCAGGCTTCTCTAGAGAATGTTAGTTGAATCAATAAGTCAGAACCAGAGGAGGCCTAAGGCTCTTTTTTTCAGACTAAAAATCACTCTTATGCACATTCTACTTAAAAAAGCAAAATAAAAATTTGCATGCTTGGGTGTCCAGTCTTGCCCAATTCTCAAGTGGATTGTGATTTAAAACTGAAAGGAGGGTACCACCCGCACTGTTTGACTGGTTTAAGTCCTGGGAGAATTATCTTCTAGGGAATTATGCCTTGAATAACAGGCCTAGCTGCCTCTTTTTATCACTTCATATTTTTTATAATTCTGGCTGGTTTTCCTGTTTGCAACTTTCCGGAGCTGTTACCATCCTGTGAAGCTGGTGATCTGCTGTGATAAGAGATACAGCAAATAATGTAAGGCATAAAGAGGGTTGAAATAGGGTATTAAATATAGCAGTGCTCTGATGTTGTGGGTTTCAGGGATATGGTCCTTTACATCAGTGAAATTTAGACCTTACTTGTCATCCCAACTGTTGCTCAGACCACAAATATTGTATTTGTGGACTTTGTGAACATACAGCAAAAAGTCTTTAAATTGATAATTAGGCAGCCACAGTCAATATAAATCTGGTGAGTGATAGCCTGGTAAGTGCTTTCCCAAGTACAGTGCAGTAGTGAAGAAAGCAGACAGCAGTATGAAAGTACAGAAGCCTATATTTCTTTTTACCTCTTGTCAGATATGGGGGGTTGATGTCATTTTAATATACAGTGAATTCTTCCTGTATCGCGACTTCTCCTTCATGACCTCGCCCATTTGCGAAGCAATTTTTTCGCAGTCCAACTTCTGGGGTCTGCGAGATTCCTCAGAGCACGCATGCGCTGTGCCTCTGCTTTGCCGAGGGGCGGTGCTGGCTCTCCCTGTGAGGTGGGATGGGCCCGCCCCCTGGGGAGGGCACGCAGGGAGGGTGCACAGTTTCTCGGGCTGAANGTGCTCAGCGCGTTCGAGGGGAGAAGCAGAAAAGTGCCCGAAGCCCGGTGGGGTTCCGGGGGGTGGAGCAATGGGCGTGGCCTGCATGCATATTAACGACCTGCAGTTCTTTGCGAGATTAATGTTTTGCGATGCGTTTGGCCTGTCCCTTTCCTCGCGATGGAGGAGGTATAACTGTATTTATGTTAGTTAGGGTTTTTTTGGGTGGTGTTAGTGAGATTTTTTTTTCCGTTTTGAATCTTCTTGTGGTAATCCAGTATCTGTTTTTTCCACAGCTCTGCTGACAGAGAGGTGGTAGAAGGGTGGTCATGTCAGCTGCAGAAGAGGTGGTGGAGTTAGTTTATATGTGGCATTTGTTGATGGTTTAAGCGAACAGGGCACTGGCAACACCAAACACAGACTAGAGGCAGCGTCAGCTGCCAGCCGGAGTAGCCTGCCCCTGTCCTGGGGTGGCACCTCTGCAGCTAGGCACAGCAGAGGGTACTTGTCCCTGCACCAGCTGCATTTAGACACTGTGATGGGTCAGTCATAGGAACAGGTTTGTCTGCTTGCTTCCTGCAGTGGTGGACAATAGAGTGACTGCCTGGGTTTCATTGAGGACAAGCTCTTGTGATTTTTGTGAATAGAGCCTGTCTCTGGATATACATTTCCTGAGAGGAGGCTCATCATGATAATTTTTAATATGGCAATGAACACCCAATTGTTCAACAACTTTTTTGATTGTACTTCTTGCTCAAAACCTATAGTAAGCTATTGGAAAAAAGGGTTTTACGCACAAAAGAGTTTAATTACAGTCTCCTAAAAGAGGAGCACCAGTATCTTTGACCACAGCAAGTCATACAAGTCAAAGTATCTCATGGATGTATTTCCTGTATGAAATTGCCTGGGACTTTGTCACAGATTACCATGTGAGTTACATAGACTTCAATGGATAGAAATGCTAGAAGCTTTCAAGAAGGTGAATCCAGGATGTTCATTGTCAGGAGTCCATAACTGGGCCATAGTCTGACTGGTCCGTAACAGCAGTACACAGAGTGGTCCCTGGGTTTTTCTGTAGCCTTGCTCATGTCGGACTTGGGACTTTTTTGGAACCTTGGTTACTTGGAGAAGGAGGAAGAATCCTGATTGTAATCAATGGTAAGAGTGGGTCTACCATTTGGACAACACACTCATAAAACGGCTTTTGCTGCCTGCTCTGTGTCCATTTCCTCTGCCCTGCCTGTAGATGTTGCAGGTGCCCCAAGTACAGTATGGCACACAGCACGTGTTCCTTTCCTGGTGCCCTGAGCAGCAAAATAATTTGGTAAAGTTGCAAGTCAGTGCAGTATTTTTCTAGAGCATTTATCTGGTTTATTTTGCATTACATAAAGAACAGCCATTAGATGGGTCTCATCCCTTTTGCATTAATCCAGCAGCACGAATGCCAAGCGAGAGAGCTGCAGTTTGAGCACGAGGGCCCTGTGCTCTGCTCTCCTTATCTGCTCTTCAATCTTTGAGCTCTTACATAATACGTTTAAGACTGTTTTTTGACTAATCTCTTTTGGAGTCTCATTTTGCATTCTTAGTATCCAGCAACAAAGAACTGCTGTGCTCTTTCCTTGTGAAATCCTTTCCAGAAGGTGCACATTATCTACTATGAGACAGGACAACGATGAGCATCAATTTCCATGGCAGAATAGAAGCCTGGATTACAAATTACTATCTAATCCTTTTTGCGTCAAAGGATATAATAATCCTTGTAAAATGTGCTCTAAGTCTTGTGCTTGGCTGTTTGAGGTTAAGGGGTAAAAACCAAAACATGGAATCTCTTAAACAGTAAGACATGGTGAAATGCATGTGTTCCACATGAATTTCAGGGTATATATTTAGTATTACATTTCAGCAGCTAGAAATAAAGATGCAGGGCTGGTTCCTAGAGTACTAGCTTTCATTTCTACGTGTGCTTGCTGCTGCTCTGCCAGAATACAGTAAGTGTTTGTCATGAGTGTTGTTTGCTGAATTGCAGTTAAGAATTTAGACACAAAGTAAGTATTGTTCAAATTTAATTTTCCCCTTCTCCCACTATGCGAACATTTACCAAAACTAACAAATATGGACGTCTCTTAACACTGTGAGAAAATTTGTTTTCTTTTCTAAATCATCCTGTTACGAGTGTCAAGCAACGTGATTCCGTAAGGAAGAGAAGAGCAAATAAGGTTGGGAGGGGTAAGGATTTAGTGTTGGGAATTGCAGACTTATGGCTGCAAAATATTCTGACCAGGCAGCTATTTTAAGAGGGGCTAAGTTTAATAACATAAAAAGTTCAGAAAATAAATCCCACAGGGACAGATCTTCAGTCTTTTATTGTCACATTGAGTCTGCTGTAACTTTGTTAAATAAGAAGCAAGACAGGATTTTTGAAGTTGTTTGAAACCAATAGCTTCATATGATTAGTTTATTCCATATTTGTATTACTGGCCTCTCTACTAAATCAAACGGGCCGTATTGGATAGAAGCTGTTCTTACTGTGTAGCAACCCACAGAGAAAACTTGAAAGTAAGTGTTGACATATATGCAATATTACTAATGGAAGGAACAGGGTAAGCCATTTGGTGTTATTTTTAATGCAATGCTATTTATAACTTTACTAATATTGTATTACGTAGTCTATATAGTCAGAATCCTAAACGGAGAGTAGAACCAGATTAGAATAATAATAATCTCCTATTAAGGAACACATTTAATTGCTTGGTCAAATAAGCATTCCACAATAGGGTATTTTTGTGCCAGATGCTAATTGCATGCTTCTAGTGTGACATTGCATAATGCAGTGTCCTTGCTGTCACAAACTGGTCATCTTGCAGGTGAAAACTGTGCAGTGCAGCAGCTGTTACAAAGCAATAAAACGTTTGTTTTGTGGAAGGAATTGCACTTGTAGATTTTTTGGTTGCTCTCTTCTATAATAAAGAAAACAGGAATATTCCTCTAGTCAGTCTAGCTGTTGTGGTTTAGTAAACCCATTTTGCATGAAGAGGAGTTTTGTATTTCATGCAAAATGAATAATTTTTATTTCTTTATTTCTTGCAGAAAATGACACTTGACTGAAGAGCATAAGTCACTCCAGAAGAAGTTGCCTCCCTGTGAGCTTTACATGATCACACCCATCCTATGAGGAGGAAGAGGAGGAGGATCCTTCAACCTTTCTGGCAGTAAAATGGGGACTACAGGTGATGATATGGCAGCAGTGGAGCAGAATGCCTCCTTGAACCCTCTGTGTTTTGAGTGTGGCCAGCAGCACTGGACAAGGGAGAACCATCTCTACAACTACCAGAATGAGGTGGATGACGACTTGGTCTGTCACATTTGCCTTCAGCCCTTGTTGCAGCCATTGGACACTCCCTGTGGACACACTTTCTGCTACAAGTGCCTAAGGAACTTCCTTCAGGAGAAGGATTTCTGTCCACTAGATCGAAAAAGACTCCATTTTAAACTCTGCAAAAAATCCAGCATCCTTGTTCATAAACTGTTAGACAAGCTATTTGTTTTGTGCCCCTTCTCTTCGGTGTGTCAGGAAGTCATGCAGCGATGTGACCTGGCGGCACATCTTAAAAACAGGTGAGTGGTGCAGGTGCTTGCACTGCATGTTCCTTACTCACTTGCTAGGCCAGTTTGTGTAGCAGTGGAAACTGGGGGGAGGAGAGGGGAGAGAGTTGGTAATGGCATGTAAATTCACAGTAGATGACCATAGGAAGTGGTCAGCCTGTGACTGCATGGCTAGAGCATTGGATTATCCTGTTCTGTGTATCACACCAGAAAATTGTGAGGACTGCTTGGATATAGCCATAGGGAGAATGACCTGGTTCATTAGAGGTCCGAAAAAATAATTTGTCAAAAAGAAAAAAAAATTACATAGGGGTTGATTGTGACAGGGGGAAAAAAGGCTGAAGGAGGGCTAAAAATAGAGATGTGCAAAATCTATCTGTAAAGAGGAAAGAAACAGTGTAATGGGAGCAAAGATGATTTATTTCAGGTTTTAGGAGGAAAAAGCTTTATACTGGTCCAGCACTGGCATAGATTGCTTAGGTGGTGTTTGTGCAATCCCCACTTTCAGAAGTGTTTATGTACAAGTTAAACTCACCTTTATTAGGAATAGTTATGTCAGAACTGATTCTGCTTTGAGATAGGCAGATGGGCTGGGCAGGGTATCTCTCAAGACTGGAGGGCCTCCTCTGCCCGCTCTCAGTGAGGTCCAGAGACACTGGTGACCACTCAGTCAGAAAGGCTCTCTTGAGAGGTGCACAGAGCTACCCCATGAGCTTCTTTCCAAGGCTTGGTCTCTGTCTATTTAGAGACTCTTGGAGACTGCCTCTGGGTGAAGGGTGAGACTGAGAGTCAGGCATGGTGTGGGTGTGCATGCAGGCAAGTGTTCTGCAGAGAAGGAGAAGAGATCAGCCACCATCTGCCTTGGAAACAGTTTGTTTACCTCTGTATTTCCAGCATGCCCTCTTCCTGCTTCCCCACCTCCTGAGGGCTTCTGGGGATTCAGAGCCTGGGCATCCAGAATGTACAGCAGCCCTATGGACTGTGATGAGCCTGTAGGTGCCTGGTTTTTGTTGGCTGGAGTAGTGTGGTGTCAATGTCAAGGAGTTATGGAGTCTGAGGAGCCTTTCTCTGTATGTTTTTTTCTTTCTTTTTTTAAAAAAATTTCTCCCTATATTTCTGTGTTAGTTTAGGTTCTCGCTTGTTTGCTTCTGGTAAGCAATTTCTTATCTATATGATGGCTTAAGGGTGGTGAGGAAGCCTAAATGTTTTATTTATATTCTTAATATGTAGTAAACCGATTTGATTTTAATAAAAGACAAAATGCTTCCAAGACTACTGCTAAATATTTGATTCACCTTCTGTTTTCCCACTGTCACATCCCTCACCTCTTCAGTTCTAGTTCCCTGGTTGACATCTCTTCAAATGCTATTAGGGCTGTTTACAACAGGGCCACATAATTTATTTGTACATGGAGCGTTATGCCCGCATTAGGTATACATGAAATATTTGTTTACTTAATGCACAAGGTTATTATGAAATCCAAGTGAGCTGAGTCACTAGCTTTTCCTGTTTGTCGACTGGAAAAAAGCTTTCAGTTGCAGAAGGCTGCTCATTTTCAGTTCCTTCTGTTGTCTTGGGGTGCCTATGCACATTTTGAGTATACAGTGATTTACAGTTTTCAATTAAGTTTATTTGCAAACGTCTGAACACCTGTAAGTTATCATTGCTGACATAAACAATGGCAGCATCTGTGTAGTTTGAATTTGATTCTATATGGATTAGTGTATCTACTAAAATTCTACTACTGATCATTACATTTGGGAAAGAAATATAAAATTCAGTATCATTATAATTGTCAGCATAGATTAATATAAGCCAGTCTCAACAAGCCTTTACATGAGCTGCTTTGTATTTCTAAGAAATGCAGTATGGTTGGTTAGTTTTCACTGTCAAAAACCTTCATACTCAGGCTTTTCAGTATCGTTTTAATCAGCTCCACTTGAGCATAAAAGCTGGAAGAAAATGTCATTGTATTGACCAGGTGCCTTGGTGTAAGGCTACTGCAAGATGCTTCAACAAGAAGATGAGAGGGGTGATACACTGGTTACTTCATGGTCACTGATTGCACTCCATGATACCTCATTGCATAAAGAGAATATTCTTGATTTATCAGACTCTGAGTTTCATTACACTCACTTGCAAATTGTGTTTTTTAAAGTTAAACACAACGCACGTGATCTGCTTTTAAACCAAAAAACGTATCGGTAGTGCTGTGCAGTTTTTTTGTCACTTAGTACAGAAAATTTGTTAATGTTAATTTAGTAAAATAGGTGCCAATTTAATTTCTGAATACAAAAGGTAAATTGTGGTGATTCTCTGCTCTGAAGCCACTTGACTCTCCTTGTAAGCTTGTCACAATCTTGGATGGAAGAGAAGAGGATGCAACAAAATGACTCATTTTTTTTCTTTCTCCTGGGTCTTCTCTGATTCTCAAATCTAGGAAACTCCTAGTGCCTTGCTTTCTTCTTTTTTTTTTGATTCTTCTGGCATAAGACAAATCAAGACTCAGAGCCACTTAACTTTCCACAGCAGCACCAGATTTTACTTTGAATTCCAGTTGTAAATCTTGCCAGAGTTAATGCCTAAGGTCAGTTTGCCAGCAAAGTTTTATGAGCAATAGCAAAAGCCTTTGGGTTGTTTCTCTGCAGTCTTTAATTAAATGCAGCTCCTGCTTGGAAAATGATTTGGTGCAACTGGTTTGAGGTTATGCAGTGTGTATTTGCTTGTATCAAATCTCTAGACTAGGTGGAAGTTAATGGCATAAGTTACAATGAATTCTTTCTTTTCAGTAGTCAGTGAGAAAATGTGTTTTTCAAGCTCCTACTGTTACTGCACAGAAATACCCTGTAAACTACATCTTAATTTTGTATGAAAGCTCTTCTTATCAACAAAGAGGGATTGCTGCTAGGGCTCCAACAAGTGAGCTTTTAAATGAGAAATACAGCACACTTGACTGCTAAAAAACCAAGCAAACAAAAACCAAACAAAAAAGACCTATTTTTCTTCTCCAGCTGATATCAATTAAGAGAAATTGAAGGTAAAAGCTGTGTTTTGTCACCATCCAGAACTGAGGAAGAGCTAATGCTGAAGGGGAAAGAAGAAATCAATGAATATAAGGAGAAGCTTCTTTTACATCCTAAGAAGAGCTGCCCTTTAGGCTTCCTCTTGAATAACGCTGCTCAGTTGCTTTAGCTGGGTTGTTTTAGTATCATTGAGTAGTTTGAGTTGGAATCTTACTCTTGAGCATCTTGATTCATGAAAGAAATGAAATAATTTCCAGAAGTCCTAGAAAATATTCCGCCTTTCTTCCTGCTCCTAGCCAGGATATTCTGGTGTTGTAGGTAGGTGTGAAATGCCATTCCTGTAAGACACATTTCAGTCTCAGTTCAGCCTTTACTTATGCAATTTGTTTTATGAGATTGGCTTCCTGTACCCGTAAAAACAACCTTCAAAGCTTGTTTTGATTATGAGATGCTCATCTGTATACATAACTTATTACAAGATGTAGTCCAAAATGGTCTTTATTCCAGATATTTGACAACAGCAATCAGTGAAGGTGTGCACCTTTAGAGATTTATTTGCACTTGTTAACTGTTAGCTGTGTGGTTTTACTGTTTGTGAGCAATATATTCCTACTGCCGATAAAAATCCTTTTGTGTTGCAAGTGGAAATGAAAAGTCTCCTTGTAAATGTGTTTGAATACCAATACTGGGTTTTGCTCCTTGGTAGGAGGCTGTGGTGGTTTGACCCTGGCTGGATGCCAGAGACTCACCAACAGCCGCTTTCTCACTTCATCCCCCCTCCATGCAAATGGGAGAGAGGGAAAATAAAAAAATCTGAAGGGTTTTGCTACAGCAGGAATGAGGACTATTAGAAATCTTTTACTGTCACAGGAAAAACAACTCCAAGGCGGGGATGTAAAGAAATTATTTCTAACAAGATCAGAGCTTAAAGTGAGAAGTATCATCTTTAAAGCAACCTTCTCCCTCACCCCTCTGTCTCTTACAACAGATACCACATTCTCCCTTTCCTCCAGGNCATCACCACGGGCTGCGGGGAGATGCCTCCTCCCCCTCCTTCGGCCCTTGGTGCTTGCATTGCTGTTACAACTTCTCACTGCTCTTCCCTGGCAGCCATGATTGTCTTCTGCTTTCTATTTTTTTTCCCTTCTTAAATATGTTATCACAGAGGCATGTCTGTCTCTCCTGATTGACCTGGCCTTGGCAAGCAGTGGGTCCAGCCAGGAGCTGGCTGGCATTAGCTCTGGCAGCTATAAAGGAGCCTTCCAGCAACTTCTTGAAGAAAAGCCTCTGCCATCGCCCCCCGCTACCAAACACCCAGCCACAGAAAAACCCAATACAGAGGCATACGTTGTTTAAAGACCTAAGAACTGGCATCCCGTGGATTAATGTCTGCTCTAGACAACTACTTTCCTGCCAACGCAGTTGCACTATCCAAGGATGAAAATCTTAGTCTGTTAAAATTACTGGTTAATTTGGGAAAGAATCTGGGGGAGTTTCCATCTTTTTTTCCTCGTACAGTGCTGCACCAAAAGGGTTTCCACTGAACTGAGTGATGTGCTCAGGACACTTTTTACATTTCTTCATTTTAGCCTTTGAAATGATAATTAAACGTCACTGGCAAAAATAAACTTCAAATCTATTTTTATTTCATATGACAACTTTCATCAGCTGCCAAGTAACGATGGGAGAATGTGCTTTGTGAAGGAGGGTAGAGGAGGACCTGGCTGACGTTTAGAAGGCTTTGACAGAAGGAGGACACTTCCAGGGCTGAGTTTTGTGGTGTCCTGGTTTGATATAGTTTAAAAAAAATGAACTTGCAAGATGTACTTTGCCACCTCCATCAGATCCTTTGGGCTCCTCAGGCCTTGTGAGCTGGCTTAATCAAGAGTCAGTAGCACAGTGGTTTGGTAGAAAATACCTAAGGGAGTATCTGGTTCACTGAGGTACCCTCTGCTGTCCAGGCTCAGTGGGATTGAAGTGTGGTCCTCTGGCAGTGTCCGTTTTGAACTGTTTGTTCACCTCTTTGCTGAAAAATCAGAACTACTCTAGCAGAGCAGTTTAGGGATAGCAAGGATGTGCAGCTTGGGGTAGCTTTGTCTTAAATTCTTGTGGATTAGTGTGGGAGAGGATGTCTGTCAGAGCTCCCAGTAGACAAGAGGGTTCCTCAGCAAGAGCATTTATCCCTTGGCGTGTTGCTGCAGAACTGAGCAATGTTTAAAATTTTTCCCTTATTTGGGGGGGAGTGGGGAGGCCTGAGCCATGAAGTTGAAGTATTTTAAAAATTTTGAGGGAAGCTATTGCATCTCTCCTTTTCTTGGTCTTTTGGGATTCTTTCGTTGAGGTTTGCATTGTGAAATAGCCAATGATAGAAATTTCCTGCTGAGTTTTACCTTTTAATTAAAAGGTAATGGCTTTGGCCATGGGACAGATTTCTTAGCTGATCAGTCCCACTATACTAACGCTTTTGTGTGATAAATATTGCTAGGGCAAAATCAAGAGGTAGGGTTGTGTTCCATCATTAAAATCAGAGAAACTTTTTCACAAGGTATAACCTTTCAAATAATTTTCATCTTTCGTGTTTGTACTTTTAACTTTGACAAGATATCCAGTAGATGCTTTGAGGAAGGTCCCAAGAAAACTTTTCTGAACTGAGTCTTATCATAATGTGAACTGTCTATAATATATGGTTTTATGTGTATTTCGGAGCGTATTTGAGGTAGCATATGCTATTCTCCTAAATACAGAGAAGAGAAAGCCTCAGGAAGACTTCATAGCACCTTCCAGTACCTAAAAAGGCTACAAAGGTGGTGGAGAGGGATTTTTTGCAAGGGCGTGTAGTGATAGGTGAAGGAGGAATGGCTTTAAACTGAAAGAGTGTAGATTGAGGTTAAAAAATAGGAAAAAAATCTTTACTATGATGATGGTGAGGCACTGGAACAGATTACCTAGAAAAGTTGTGGATGCCCCCTCCCTGGAAGTGTTTAAGGCCAAGTTGGATGGGGCTCTGAGCAACCTGGTCTAGTGCAAGGTGTCCCCGCCTGTGGCAGGGCAGTTTGAACTAAATGGTCTTTAAGGTCCATTCCGACCCAAACCATTCTGTCATTCTGCACATATCATGACTTTGATAATGATGCCTGAGGATTTCTTATGTTCTTCATATTTCTGGACTTAAGCATAGCAGCATGGATTCTCATGGAAGATAGGTGTCAAATTATTTTTATAGATCTGCAGATATATACGTATATATAATTTTGTGTATGTGTAACATGGCTGGAGGTGACAAAGACTTGAAAACCTTGTTATTAAGCTATTTTCAAAATCCCTCATGCTGGAACAGTCTAATGATATAATTATGAAATCCCCTTCACAGAATGCCAGAACAGAGTACCAATTCTAAAAAATTCTGGTTTAACAAGTTAGGACATTGTTAGATGTCTGCTGTCTTTTAGTTTGTTAACAGATTTCTTCTCCCGTTGCAAAAATAAATTATTTCTTCTTTTGTTACAACAATCTGTCAAGTTCCCGAACAATGAGTCCTTTTAAGAATGTGATTCCTTTTTTTCTGACACTGCTACAGTATGAGAATTTTTAGGTGGTCAGCAGCTCCAGAAGCAGGAACTTTAAGGACATCAAATACTGTAAGAAGTGATATATCAGACACTGACAAAACTGTCACAGGGATTGATGCCCACATTTCATTATCTACACATAAATCCATGCCTATTTGATAAATGAAGGCTTTCCATGAATTTGTAACATTGCAGCCCTTCTTTGCAGTAAGCTATTGTAGGCTTTTAAACATGAGCAAAAAAAGCCCTGCATTAATCATAATGGCAACTCACAAAAATGAGTTTACAGTGAAAAGCATGAAGTGCTGAGGGAGTTTTGTTACATAAGGAGAAGGAAAATGTTGTACCTCCTGTTTGAAGTCATAAAAAACAGGTGACAGAAGGAGGTTGAAACACCTTCTACTGGTCCAAGATGAGATGATGAGCAGAACTGTTACTTTTGCTAAACTTCTCATACAAACTTCTAGACTAGCATAGTTTTCTTTCAGTGTTTTAACACTTGGTGTACTGTGGGTAAACTTTTCATCTCTCCTCCCTTGAATGACCCCAGGAAAATATGCTTACTTCACTTGGCTTACTAAGGTGAAGGGAGATTGCTTCAGTGGATCTCCAAATGTCTTTGAACAGGGCTTCTCTTATGTGGGTTTTTTTGCCAGTCCTGTTTAATCTTTTCAGCAAGGTTATCTTCTAGAAACTGAAATGTGCAGAATCCACCTTCCAGTTCAAGGTGTCTCTGCCCACAGCAAAGGGTTTGGAACTAGACCACATTTAAGGCCCTTTCCAACCCAAACCGTTCTAGGATAACAGAGGAAGCCCACGTTCAGAAGGTGTTACAGCACATTTAGTGCATAGCCAAAAAACTACACAGCAGAAGTTTTGTGGAAAAGGCAGTATTGTCATGGGGTTCTGTCCACTAAAACACGTTTTGGCCTTAAAATTCAATATGTTTAATATTTTTTTATGATGAGTTGAAAACACTCATTCATTTTGTGCTACAAACATGGGTGCAGGCTTGAAGTGTGGTATGTATAAACATTGTCTTCACAGGTGTCCTGGGGCTTCTCATCGAAGGGTTGCTCTGGAGAGAAGGAAAACAAGCAAGCTGCAAGCAGAAGCAGAGGGTGAGAGTGGTGTTGGTGGGACGGAACAGCCTAGCAGTTTATCTCCGGACGCAGATCAGGGAATAGTGCCAGCTGACCAGAGCTTTACCTCGCCTGCCCTTCCCGCGTGGACAGACGAACCCGGCATCGACAATCCGCCTTTTGAGGAGAACACGGTAACAGACAGTATGTCATCACTTATCTTCTCAAGTCTCTCTTATCAGATGTGGAAACATTTGGGGTGTCAGAGCTTGTCTCTTACCAACTGTGAATGCGCATCTTCATCTTTGGCTCTTTCACAATTTCTGGAGAGATATTAGTGGGGGGTTGTTATGTGTAAGTTTACTTTGTGGGATAAAGTCACAAGAAGGAAAGAAATACCTCGTGCTATGTATCGCATACCATGGTACTATATCGTCATTTATCATGTCGTGGTACGGTAGTTCATGTTAATCTAGTAGGACTGGCCTCACTGTAAGATGGAAGGAGTTCCATTTCTGTAAAATTGTAGAACTAGTTTTCTAAGATGCGATTTGTTTTTCCCTCTTCCTTTTTGCCCCCAACTGTATCAGCACCCTTCTAGCACACAGAGTGCTGTCCTGATTGAGCAAAAAGGCAGCTGAGTTACTCCTGCATCCATCTGCATCGAATGAGCACTAACACCTCTAGCTTCTGGGATTTTAGAGAGGAAGTGCTGAGCCTTACCACAAGGAAGGTGGTACTCTCCCCTTCCTTCTTCTCTGTATTTGCCATCCTTTAACATTCTGCCTTTCCCTCTTTAGTTATCTATGTGTTCGCTTCAGAAATGGGCTCCTTCCCTTGACCGAGTAACTCAATAGCAGCTCCTGGTGCAGTTGTGAGACCAGATGACAAAGAGGTGTGGGGTAAACCCCAAAATACATTTTTATCATCATCACCAAATGCAAATCCCCAAGTGACCCAATGTATGAAATCTGTTGTAAAGGATGGGGGTCTGAAGGGTTCAGAATATTCTTTTCCAATCCAAATTACCCCATTTCAGGAAGCGTGGATGCTCCTAGGTCATTAGAGAGCTATTTCTAACAAGCTAGGTGTTTCAGCAAGTAGTGGAACTAATCCATTTGCACTTCAGTTTGTCATTACTCTGTGGCTTTGTGGGCTTACATTATCCTTTGATGATTTGTTTTATTGAAAGTGAATGAAGTAGAAAGGATATTAATCATCTTTCTTTTTAAAAATAATTGGCAGCAAATCAACAGCCACCTACCTTGCCTGAAGGAGAGATCACTACTATTGAAATTCATCGGTCCAATCCTTATATTGAATTAGGAATTAGCATAGTGGGTGGCAATGAAACACCTTTGATCAACATTGTCATTCAAGAGGTTTATCGAGATGGGATCATAGCCAGAGATGGAAGACTTCTTGCTGGAGACCAAATACTTCAAGTATGGAACCTAATTAAGTATTCTGTCTGCTTGCTTTCCATTGACTCCTTGCAGAACTGCTGTTGAAATGAGATGGCAGATTTTCCTTGTCAGACTATGTTGTGTCAATGTTAGCTTTAAAATTATCAGTTGGAAGGCAAATTAATATTTCAAGCAGAGCCTGTTGTTTTAGTACTTTGGGCTGTCATGCTTTATGTTGTTTGTCAGACCAGTCCCTGGAATTATTTTTTCCTCCTTAGCACCTCTTATCAATGTTTAAAATCACAGAATCACAGAAAACTATGAGTTGGAAGGGACCCACAAGGATCATCTAGTCCAACTCACCATCAAGTTTACTTTTCTGTTTTTAAATGTTGTGGGACTTGCATTCCTAAGGAACCCAAGGTTATTTCTGGCTAGCAAATTGACATAATGTGTTCTATGTAAAAAACAATTTGTGGGTTGTAAGGCTGTTATTTTAATCTAGCTTCACTGTTACCTTCCAAAAGCCTAGGCAACTGACCTGCATCTTTCAGTAGGTGTAAAAAAAGTCAGTGGTAATAATTGATAACAATTTCAAGCAAGGTGCTCTAAGTATTTCCAAAGAAAAAGTAAACAATATTAAAATGTAAGCTGGTTTTGATCATGTATATTTTTGTTGAGGTTTTAAGTATTTAGCATGGGCAGTGTAAAAAGATCCAATTGTATTAATTTTGAAGTTTTAATTTTTGTATTAGGGGAAGGGGTTGTTGAAGAATGGACATCTAAGAATGGCAGTAACTGAGTTCTACATAAATAGGACAGTCCTCCAGCTTTTTTTCTATTTTTAATTGTTCTACTTGAAACAAATACATTATTGTCACGTCAAAATTACTTGAGTAAGAATGTTTGCTTTTGATCAGTCCAAAAGTAATATCAGCCCTCTTCATTTCACTGTTTTGAAATCAAGCTAATAGAAGTAGCTTAAATACAGTAGTTACCCTTGGCATGAAATCAGCTTGCACTTCAGAAAACAGAGTCTCTTTTGAGAAACATGTCTTTTAACTCTCTTGGAGTGTTAGTATAGTGGCTGACCAAGAAAACAACCCAAGGATTTTCCATAATGTTGTCTTTTCAACAAGTAATTGCAGACACTGATTGAATGCTGCCTCATTTAGTTTGGTACTAAGGGCACTACTTGGTTGACAGAATAGAGAGCTTGAGCTCCAGTGAAGCTTTGGAAATTACTGCTCTTTGGGAAGAGGTTGATTACGGTTTCCAAAGCCGTAAGTGCCAACACATTGACTGTAAATAGGAATTTCCAAGCTGTAGCGAGTCTTCCCTATCAACATGCTGGCAGTGAGGCTATCAAATACTAGGGGCATGTGTGGGGGAGTTGTCCTGTCACACCAAGGAAGAGGTACGGAGGGTAAAAGCCAAACTTTTTTTGAGTTATGATATCTTTATTTATTTGAATTTACCTGTGGAGGTGCTGAACTGTTGTATTAAAATGACAAGTCTTATTCTATGCTGTCTGTAATTAGGTGCAGTTAGATGCAGCTCAGCATGGACACTTGGGTTGTACGTATATTTCTGAAATTGCCGGAAATTACTGCTTTTATGAACAGTAAAGGTCCAAAAGAAAGCCAGAAAGGACTGTGAGGTGAAACTCAGCATTTTTTTCCCCAGTCAAATGGGAAGTATTACCCTTTTAAGATCTGTGGGAACAGTATTTAGTAACAGCTACATAAAAGCTTATGTTGTCTGCAAGGTGCAGATAGGTGTCTAACATTTTCAAGTGCTCTACAAATTCTCTTTTTTTGTGCTGGACTGTGACTGTAATTCATGTAAAGCATATCCTAATGAGAATCATTTTCCTCAAGAAATATGAAATCATGAACTGCCTTGTAGAAAGAAGAATTACATTTTATTGCATATATTCTTCTGTGCCCTTTGAATGCCTCCATATTTTATGCATTTGCTTTTGCTAGCGACAGCTAAAAATAAATCTGGATTTAATTTAGGGGCTCAGATGGATGAGCCCTAGTGGTTTTTGCTGGGGATAGTGCTAAATGTTATTTTTCCTAACTTTTCCCCTTTCCCCTCTGCCCGAGGCTACAGCCTGTCTCAGGGCAGGAGCAGAGCAGAGCACAACCATGGTTCAGTGTCTGAGTTCATGCAGCTGCCAACAGCAGTGGGTTTGTGCTGGGGTTGGGCTGGAGGTGGATCAGTGAGGGCAAAGTGCCCCTTCACCATTCTGAAACCACTGTGGCCAAATGGTTTGGCACAGACCTCTGGGAGCCGCTCAACTCAGACACGTGATGTAAATGTGGCAGCTGTGGTACATCGTTTTCTAAGTCCTTTCTCTTCAAATATTTTTAGTTTTAATACTGCTATTAGGTGGCAAGAAGCTGCAAGTTTGTATTTTTACTTCCTCAGGTTGCAATGGGAAGCATTAAGAGGATTAGGTAAGGCAGATTAGTGTAAACTATTTGGTGTTAGTTTCTATCTGCTGAAATTGTGGGGCAGAAGTTCTTCCACCAAGGCACAATACGTAGTATATGCCAAGGATGAAGTTCTAGTATTAACTTTGAATGTCTTCTTAGAGGACAAGGCAAACACAACTCTTGTGCTGATCTTTTTTGGTGCTCCTATTTTCTGCCAAATCTCATTACACTGTCAGTTCTTATCAAGAAATAACTGAATATTACTGATTTTTGTACCTGTGGGCCACATCACAAACACAGTTCTTAGTTGCAGAGTGGGAAAGTTTTAATGTGTTTTTCATTTACAATTGAATTTTGAGGGATACAGGTTGTAAGTCTGAAACTCTGACCTAGCTGAAGTCTGGAAAATCTCCTAACTTCATGCAGAGACTTGAGAATTAGAACAACCACCTTTTTCTACTGTCCTGGTGAACAGATTTCATTCTTCTGGATTTCCAGTTTTGAAATTTTTTTCCACATCATGGAATCACTGCATATTGTGAGACACAAGCTTGCTTCAGAGATTTTGATGTGTTCTTTCTATAGGTATTATTTTACAGTTTTAAGTGATGCTGGGCTTGACATGGAAAGCACATTCAGTGTTCCTGTTCTGGAGAACACACAATGTAAATATCTAAGGAAGACAAGTACAGGAGACCAGGAGAAGAAAAGGCTTGGCCTATGATAGCAGAGGGCTTTTCCTATTAGAGATGTTGTCACCTTTGGAGGAAAACAACTAAAAGTTTTATCAGGGGAAGTTTAGATTGGATAGGAAAAATTTCTTCACAAAAAGGTTGTCAAGCACTGGAATAGGCTGCCGAGGAAGGTGGTGGAATCATTATCCATGAAGATGTTTGAAAGACGTGTAGATGTGGCACCTGCGGACATGGTTTAGTGGTAGACTTGGCACTGCTGGGTTAAGGGATTGACTTGATGTTAAGGATCTTTTCCAAGATAAAAATCAGTTTGCAAATTGAGCAGGCAATGTGAGTTTGCAGGAGATGATGGAAGGGCAAGAGAGGAAGCCTAGCAGGGTCAGTTGCTCCAGGGCTGGTTTTGCAGTGAGTGAATTTACTTTTGAAGGGACTTTATTTCCATAGTCAGGAACAACTAAACGTATGAGAATACTATTCTGATATTTTGTTGTTGTTGTTTTGCAGGTCAATAGCTTTGACATAAGCAACGTGTCCCACAACCACGCTCGAGCTGTGCTTTCCCAGCCTTGCTCGGTGCTGCAACTCACTGTGCTGAGGGAGAGGCGGTTCGGCGGCCGCATGCACAGTCACGGGGACACAGCCAGCCCCTTGCGGGAGGACAGCTTCCAAGTGACACTGCACAAACGGGACTCCAGCGAGCAGCTCGGCATTAAGCTCGTGCGCAGAACAGATGAGCCAGGAGTTTTTATTCTCGACCTTCTGGAAGGGGGGTTGGCTGCTCAGGACGGCAGGCTCTGCAGCAACGACCGCGTACTCGCAATTAATGGACATGACTTGAAGCATGGAACACCAGAGCTTGCTGCTCAGGTTATACAGGTAGTTTGTGTTCTCTACCTGAGTCCTTAGCTTAGCTTTATTTCCTGGGCAAAGCCTGTCATGGACAGAACAGAATGTGTAATGCCTAGAAGTCTGTGGCAATGCAATTTGCAGTGATTCATGTTCTGGAAATACTAATAGTGCAGAACAGGGTTGGCTTTGGCACCTAGCAGATGAACTTCACCTCCTCAGAAGAGAGAAGTGCATTAGTCTTCCCTGGTACATAGCCTGAAGGTTAGAAGATGGCTCGTGTGAGCAAGGAGAGGAGCCTATTGTAACCTATTGCTTAGCAGGAAAAAAAAGAGGGTTGTTATTATTCCATTCATGTATTTATTGTCTTTTAATCTCTCAGTAAGCTCTATAAAAGTGGGCTTTATTTTGTATTGATTTGCCTATGCATGGAATTGAGTTAAAACAAGGAAGTAATTCATCAGACTTCTTAAAGTCAACAAGTGGGAAGTCGAATATAGGTCTTCCATGAGTTCCGCATGGTAAAAGTCATTTTCTGAGTGTTCAAAGAAGGGCTATTCCTAATGTCTGGCTGTGCTCTGGACACGTGTTACCCAAAGCTTGATGCAATGTGACATATGACCCTCCCCTGTTCCCACAGGAAAACCTTTATTCTGTGCCTTTCTCCCAGTTGGTAAGGAAACAGCTGCAGCACTTTACTACTTCCTGCTAATGGAATGTTGGTGAAAGTTGCTCTGTTTTTTAGGAAAAACATACTCTGTTTTGTACTACTCATAGTAGTAGGTTCTTTTAGTCTAGTGCAGTCATCTTTGCTTAATCCGCCACTACATAGAGAACTCTGATAAAAATGAGTGGTAACTGTTTCAGGAATCATTTCAAGAGCTTTCTCTGCAGTGAAAGGAAAATAACAGTGATCTTGGGAATTGTAATTTCAATTTCTTAATTTTTGTGTAGAGTGATCAGAATTTAACATTGGATAACTATCTATTGAGTTGGTTTTGCAGCAATAGTAAGTGTTGGTGTCATATTTAACATCTGGTAACTGAGTTTCCTGATATTCCCCAAACTCCAGAATTTGATGCTCTGCTCATGTATAATGTCTTTCTTGGAAGTGTCTTTGGGACAGAGCTTTTGATCAAAGTCTGCAGATCTCAGAGCCATCACGTAGGCATTTCTTCCATTTTTTGCTGTGCGTTGTCGAAGTTCACAGAGGCTCCAAATGGAATGGGGTGAATTTTAATGTTTGAATCTTTGTGACACAAAGAGAGAACTGGCCCTTTTGACAAGAGGATTTCCATTTCATGTAAATGTAATATCGGAGGTGGAGGAGGGGTGTTAATGTCTACTCTGTTTGGGGGGGGGAATTGCAAAAAGAAGCAAGTCTTTGCAGTCTAAGCAGGAACTGGAAAACAAGTTCTGCTGTTACCTTGTTTCACAGTTTATCATACATTTTTCCCCATCTCTAATAATCAGTATCCTGTCAAACTTGATGACTTTGTCTTGTATGTTCAACAGGCTAGTGGAGAGAGAGTGAATTTGGTCATCTCTAGACCTGTGAAGTCACAGACAGTCAGTATTATCCGAGATACCGGGACTCACAACAGCAACTCACACCAACACCAGTCCCAGCAGCTGTTTCACAGCAGACCTAACTCACATAAGGTTGGTATTTCTCCTTCTGAGAGGTATGAATACTATTTTACTCATGTGATGGTCTAACTGTGTAGCCAGGCAATACTAGAAGAAAGCATTATATTTTTGTCTGTACCTAATGAAAAAAACAGGTGATGACTTCCAATACTGAAGTCATGCATCATGTCTGGAGTGGGAACAAAAGAGACACAGCAGTTTTTCAGCATGTTTTTGGATTTGCTGACTGCAGTGAAAGAAGCAAGTTCTGTGAGCTCATACAGCTGTAGTTGTCAGACCTCATGTTAGTGGCTCATGTAGCTTCCTGCATGCAAGAGCTGTCATTCAAGAATGTAAGTTTCTTTTGCTGTGCTGTTCTGGCTGCAACAAGCAAGGACAAGGAGGTGTGGTGTCCATCATCCAGCTTACAAAGAGCATGTTGGAGGGATGTGTTATCTCTTCCATAAGTCAACAGTCCTGGCTGCAAGACTGCTGAGTTCTGCATGGTCTCAAGCAGGTACAGAAAGGCAAAATGAAGAGACTTTCATGAAACTAATGTCAAATTATCTGGAAGACCAGCAGGAGTAAAGCCCGTGCTTGAGATGTTCTTGTAGTTACAAATGTAGTTAGAAAAATACGACTTCTCACTGTTAAGCAGTTGATTTTTTTTAAATACATAATTGTCATGTTGACCCTGTTAACAAAGATGCTTTTTCTCTTGTTCACTCTATTGGCGTTAATTACTATTTAATGTCGAACTTCTGTTGGGAGGGCTTATGTGTGTTGGCAGTATTTTCTTATTAAAGTTTGAGTTATTTCAGAAATTAACAAATGAGGCTCTAGAAAAGTTGTTCTCTTGTTTAGGGACAAAGATGAGACTCCTATGGTTGTTAGTCCTCACCACAGTGCTGGGCCACACCAAGACAATGGTTAACCTCATTGATAGAGCTTGAACCTGCTTGTCATGTGCCAGCATGGGTAGTGCTCGTATCACAGTTCCAAAGTTGATCTGTTGGCTGCGCGGCTTTGTTGTGCATCGGTACTATCCATGGGCTCTTTCGAAGTGGGAAGTCCAATGTAACTGCAAGTGGACGTTTCCCACATCTTGTATCACTTCTCTTTGTGCCTGTCTCATTTACTTGCACTTGACTTAGAAGGCTTGTCTTAAAGTCAACAAGTATATAGTTGTGTGACAGCAGCCAGTCAGTCCTAAGGCCTGAAGACTTAAGAAGGAACTGTCATTATAAGCTGTGGTATGTTTACATATATATATAGCTTCCATGGGTGTATGTGCAGTGTTTTGAATGTTTCACTAAATAGCCTGAAGAGGAAGGGCATCAGCAAATAAAATTTACTTGGATTCAGGTTTGGATCCCTTTGATTGGGCAAAATTAACTACAGGCTAAACTTTATCTGACAGCAGCCAGTCAATTAAATGCAGGATGTCTTCTTGCTTCAAGTTTGAGACTTTGTAATGATTAGAGAGTCTGCCCAAGATACCCATTATGAGCCATTAGCAGCAGTTGGCTTTAGTTTGTTCTCTGGGAGAGTCTACATGCCAACTGGAAAAGCAAACATGATGTATAAGGGCTTTAAAGAGTCTCTTATTGTCATCATGAAAATGCATGTGTTTTCATTTCTTAGGAGCTTCTTTGTTTGATATATTCTACTGACAAATCCAGTAATGGTGATGTTAACCAGGACATCACAAGATTTGTTTCTGGTTTGTCTCTAGTCTTTTGGTCATATGGTTTTGTAGCGCAGTCCTAAAATTTAACCTATTCTAGTATAGGATATTTAAAAAAACTAGCCTGAGATTTTCAAGATGGGCCTGTGTAAACTTTCTGTCTATATTTAAGTATCTACATGCATGGGAATTCTATTGAGTTTTATTTTTTGTTTTAGTTTGGGGGGGTGGTTGTGGAGTGGTCCAACCTGGACAAAATTTGGTCATTGCTGATTTCCACTACTTGGTGCTTTTAAACTCATCCATGAAAGTGCCAGAGTGTAGCTTTAGGTGTGTGTTTAATTGTGTTTTGTTCTGGGGTTTGGATTTTGTTTGGCTGTTGGGTTTTTTTCCATAGTTTTACAGTGTTATTTATCCTTGTTGAACAGGATCTCTCCCAGTGTGTTACATGCCAAGAAAAGCACATTACTGTGAAAAAAGAGCCACATGAATCTCTGGGAATGACAGTGGCAGGAGGCAGAGGCAGCAAAAGTGGCGAGCTGCCCATCTTTGTGACAAGTGTCCAGCCTCACGGGTGTTTGGCAAGAGACGGCAGGATTAAACGAGGTGCGGTTTGCCTTCTTTGGTGGCACGGGTCACCCCTCATTGCTTTTTGATGACTGCATTCTCTGGAGTCAAAAAGCCTTTCCACAGATAGAAGGAAATGCTTATGGATGCTATTCTTTGTAATTTGATAATGGAAATACAGTATTTAATATCACACTTCCACCTTTTCTAGGAAGGGGATGTTTAGAGTATGATAGTAGTGGAAGCAGATTGGACCAGGAAATGTCTGGTTAAATTCTTTAAAGTTGACAGTAATCCCCTGAGCTGAGAGTCTGGTGTGATCCTTTGCTCTGTATCTCACGCACCCTGGTTTTGTGTTTAGTTTACTGGATGGACCACATCTCTGTCCAAGGATCTCTGCTCCTTAGTATAATATCTGAACAGCAGAGATGCTCTGGTGACAGGCCGCAGCTTACCCATATATACCCAAAAGCCACATCAGTGTTGAGCCTATTCCCAAATCTTGTTCTCTGGGACAGCTTGAGTTTCTCAGTCTTCAGGAGAGCTGCAGCACCTGCCATTGTTCCTTGTCTTTATAGAAGGGAGCAAGGAGGTGGAGGTTAGACTCAGCATAGGTGAAGGCAGTCCCGCATGATTCATAGCAAAGCATTTGATGATTAAAACCTATTAATGTCGTATGTGAAAAAAAGGCCGCCTAAAATATCTATGATATTCACAGTTCGCAAAATTACAAAATGTTTTAGGGAAGAAATGTGGGGAAAAGTCACAGATTTGTACATTTAAAAAGAACAGTGTGGGAGCATCCTTATATGCCTCTGAGAAAGAGATTTACACCCACACACAAGCAGGTATGCTTTCTTCTTCTATGCTACTATGAAAAACACACTTGATAGAAGAATCACTCCTGTTCTTTCATTAAAGTAGCCACAGCAGTCACTGGGAGGAAAAACCTTTTAAAAACTGAGTCTCATTCCAAATGTGACCCAGGTATTTGCACTTCTGCTTTGGTTTTTCTGGCTTTCATTGTGTGAGACATTGTGTCAAAAAGGGGACTGTCATGCTTGGATAATTAGTAACATTCTTGTTTGAGTCCTGAGGCTTTAAGAAAGTATTCTGAAATACTAAAATCAAAATTGTGGCAATTTTTTTAGTGACTTTGACTATTTCCAGATTATCTGTGTAGAGATGCTCAGTTTCTGTCTTTGAATTTACTGGTTTTGTACCCAACCTTCTGACAGACTGAATTCCTTTGTCTTCATCCAAGCAACAAGTTAAAAAAGACAGATGACTCAAAACACACTGTGGAACCTCACTTATCTACAAGAGTTGGTTACTTTGAGGTGTCTGTATTGTTTCTTCCATCCTTCTTCCTTCCCTTCTAAGGTCAGGGTACACCTAAAATCTACACTGGAAGCAAATGTGTTGTGGCATCTGCAGTAGCAATTGCAGCCAAATTGGTGAGATGCTTAGGTAATTTCTATTTCACATTTTCAGGGCAATATACCACAAAAGCCACGGTGTTTGGTGTGTTACATGGAAATAAAATGTACTGATCCAGCTTAATAGTTCAATGCATTAATATTTCAAACTGCCAATATAAGGCTTCAGAGCTATTCACATTCCCAAAAATGTGAATGTCCAAAAAATACAGCATGGAAATAAACCCTGGCATGGGGGGTGCCGTCAGTAGGAAGAACTGTCAGATTGATGTGTTGTCACTCGCGCCTTTGAACAGGTGATGTGCTGCTGAACATCAACGGCATCGATTTGACTAACCTGAGTCACAGCGAGGCGGTGGCCATGCTGAAAGCTAGTGCTGCCTCTTCTGTAGTTGCCCTGAAAGCCCTGGAAGTCCAGATAGTAGAAGAACAGCCCCAGGCTAATGAAGAGCAATTGAGTACCATGAGTGAGAATGAATACGATGCCAGCTGGTCACCATCGTGGGTCATGTGGCTAGGACTTCCAAGGTATGGAACTAATCTATAAAGTAATTAGTTAGTTGTTTTAAGATAAGTCTGAGAGAGACGAAGAAGCAGAGATCTTATTAGCTGCAGCACATCTGCCCATATATCTGCCTGCCTGACTGTCTTGACTGTATTTGGTTGGCAGTGTGCTTACGAAGCAGACTGTGAACAGGAGCAATGTTTTCTTAGGGAACTCAAAGATTAATAGACTAGGTTTATCCCTTCACAAACTGTGGTGAGTACCCATACGGAATCTTCTCATTGAACACAATTCATCTTTTATATTGTTTAATTGTGTCATAACTTTTTTAGAGTATCTAAAACCAGACCAATCATTAATAAAAACACAAAGTGTGTACCCACCTGTCTCTTTGCTAATATGCTACCTAAATTTATGTGGCTAAATATGTAACTAGAATATTGAATGAGACTTTTGACACATCCCTTGTTAAGACTGCATCCTTGAAACTATAGGCTCACAGATGAGCCTACAAATTCTCATCATTTTTTTTAAGACTCCACTACTATCTCTGCCAAACAAAAACACTTCAAGATTTGCGGTAAGCGAGCTCCCGTCGGCTACTTTGCAATCTGCTGGAGACATTGCCACGTTTTATTTGTACTTTTCTGTTTTTCATTCTCTTGGCTGGAGCTATAAGCTCATTCTGGCATTGTGTGCTATGAAGAAAAGCTCCTGCTGCAGCAAATAGTGTTGTGAAATTCAGTCAGGGTGTGCAAGTTAATTCCTTTCTCTGACAGAGTTACCAGGTCTGTACTTTAAGTGTAAAACCACAACAAGAACCAGATAGATTGGTAGCAGAGTGCAGCTAAAGGTAACAGAACTATGTGTTGGCCCTCCAGAGATTTCACTTTTTGTGAGTTTAACTCTCAAATAATTTCGATTCAATTAATGAATTACCTAATCTCAGTAAGTGACTGTCAGTTTTGCTAAATGTACTTCTTTCCATGCTTCAGCAATGGTTTATTTCTTCTATACCACCGATGCCCATGTATGGCTCCTAAAGTTACGCTGTGCATTGTGCTGCTGTTCTTAAAAAGAATGTTGAACATCAGTAAAGAACTTGACCTCTTTTTGCTCAAAAGTTAATTTCTATGTTTTGTGGGGAGTGGGGGTGTTTGTGGGTGTTTGGTTTGTTTAGTAACAGTTTTTCCCAACTTCATTGTCAGGAACTAATTTTCACTAGGGGAGATAACATACAGCAGCACAGTTAGTGAAGCATGGTCTGACTTATTTATGTTCTCTGTAATAAAATGGTTAGTCATTTATATTTTCATTACTGGTGATGCATCAGTTTAGGGGTAATGAAGATTGTGTATGGACTTTAAATTTTTACTTAAAGTAGAAAAAGCCTGAACTGACTGGGGGTGGAAGAAAAACACTCTGCATTTTTGACTCACAAACTAAACACATCAGGTATTGATTTTCCACCCACATTATTGCCACCTGTGAAAGCCCTAAAGTGCTCTCTGTTACTGTCAGCTTACGGAGTTAACTGGGTTTAAGTAATTATTCTAGCACTGCATTATTTCTTTTAAAGCACTTTTCTGTCTCAAGATTGTGGGGTTTTTTGGTAATTGGTTTGAATATGGCAAAATTACTCTGGGAACAGAAATGTAATCACCATCTCTGCTCTTCCCTTCCACACTTAGCACAGTGGTAATGACAAGGCAGCAGATGTTGTGCCTACTGTAAAATTGTACTCGGCTTTTTCTCTTGCTATCCTGTGCTTCCATTCCACAGCTGCCTACATAGCTGCCATGATGTAGTGCTGCGGCGGAGCAATTTAGGGAGCTGGGGTTTCAGCATCGTCGGTGGCTACGAGGAGAACCACACAAACCAGCCTTTCTTCATTAAAACCATTGTTCTTGGAACTCCCGCGTACTTTGATGGAAGATTAAAGTAAGCTAAAATAATAGTGGTAGAAATAATAACAGTAATAACAGCAGCAATAATAAACCACTTTTAAATAGTTACGTGCTGGTGCAACTAATTCCTTAAGGAAATACACTGTAGGATCTTGTGCGGGGGGGTTCATTCAGCCCGGTAGTGCTTTGCCTCCCTGATGAGTGCAGTGCAGGGAAGAAAGGGGTGTTTCTGCTGGGGAAGGGGTATGTCAGAGGGGATGGTTGTGCTGGCACCTCTGCCATCTCCTGTGCTCCTCCCCAGCTGTGGTGCTGAAGTCACCTCCCATCTCCATCTTCCTGTGGAACACCTCTTTAGCCCTAGAAACATTTTGCAATGTCTGCCTAGAGAACAGCTAAAAATTAGAACTTCCGTAAAGCTGGGAAAACTGCTTTATCTTTTCAAATAACCTTCTGAAGCTACTGCTGGAAACCCTGGTACTGAAGATGAGTGCTGCTGCTTTAACGGAAGGGCAAGAAAGTAGATGAAAAATATCTCTGAAAAGATTGTTGAGGAATCAAATCCTCATGGCAGTGCCCTGAGTTGCAGGAAGGTCACTGATAAATGAAGCAAGTTCAGCAGAGGCCCCTGAGATGGTCAGAGCCGGATCACTTGTCCTGCAAAGAGGTAGGACTTCAGAGGCAGCTAACAGCCCCTTTCAGTACTTACAAGGAGATTATCAAGGAGACAGAGCTCAGACTTTTCAGTGATGCATAGGGAAAGGATGACAGACAGCAGGCACAAATTAAACATAAGAAATCCACTTTAGTATAGTGGTGAGTGTCCCCGCCTCTCATGTGGGAGACCAGGGGTTTGAATCCCCCCAGGGAGCCAGTGGTGCCATTCAAGATTTGGATTCAATGATCCTTGTGGGTCCCATCCAACTCCAAATATTCTGTGATTCTGTGAAACTTGAGGCTGGTTATACGGAGAAACTATTTCCCTGTGAGGATAGTCAGGTGGTGATGTAAATTGTGTGGTCTGTTCCTTTAGAAGGTTGAGACCTAACTGAGTAAAGCCCTGAGAGTCCTGATGAGATCTTACAGCTGACTTTGCTTGCAGCAGAAGGTGGACTGTAGACCTCCTGAGGTCCCTTTGGGCCTTAATGATGACATGATTTTACTACATGTTATGTTTGGATGCAGCCCCCAGGTCTAGTAGCCAGACAGACATTTTAGCCTTGCGTAGGGTCAGTTCAGAAATTTGGACTTAAAATTGCTATTAAAGTTCCTCATTTTCGTAAACTTGATTTTGTAAAGGTAGTAGTCAAGAATACGCAACTTGAAGTTTCACGGTGTGATTTTTACATATAGATTTGCTTACGAAGTAACTTAAGAAAACAGTGTATTTATGCCTAGGGCCTTGGCAGTACGTAATTGATTTTTCAGTTCAATGACTAAATAAATAAATGAAAAAAGAACTTGGCTGAATATAAAATTACTTTTTTTTTTCCAACTGTGGAACAGTTTCGATTAAATTAAAGATCTTAGTTCAACCCAAAGTAAATAATTTCAGACTGGGGACTTAATAACTAGAAGTCTTCACATGAATGAGAATTCAATCATCATTCCTAAGAATAGGGGAGGAGTTAATGTAGTCACATTTAACCCCTTGTAAAGAATGGAGAAGATGCTCTTGTGTGATACTGTGATGTAGTACCCTCTGTTCAAATGGACTGTGTCACTGAGAATATGGACTTAAAAAAGGGCCATCAACAAGAGAGAGCTCCTTATAATCTGTACCTTGAGTTATTGTGGGGTGGATGTCTTTAAAGCTGTTCTGTTTTGTTTAAATTATCTAAACGTTTTGTTAAACTAGAGAGGAAGGGAGTAAGGAACTTCACAGTCCAACAGTATAGACATGATCTGTGTGGTGTGACTTTATAGAAAGTGAAATGACTTCAGCAGAAAGGCTGGGTGAATGAGATGCCACACAGTGAACTGTGTAGCATTGTGGTTTGGCTGGTGGGGTTCCTCGATTCAGGCAGAGAAGGACTTTCTAATGCACATTTGACTGGTCACACTGCATCCTCTTCTTTTGCTCTGCCCTAGTGGGGAGCATCAGGAGAGCATCTTTTTGCTATCCATTTTGGTGCCTCTCATAGTTGGGAAGATCAGTTTCAGAGGGAGTCCTGTTTGATCTCCCAAGTCATGTTTGACTGCTTTGGGAAATGCCAAACACACACTCAAGTCCCAAAGAAATGTCTGGAGATGGAACATGCTCAACATAGGAAGACCTTAGATGCTTTTTGAAGTTTCTCTTGAGCTTCTAAAACCCAAAACTTAACCCTTCAAATTCTGTTTATTCAGGGCCAGCAAACAGCATCCTCCCAAATTTCTCTTCCCCACTTCAAAGTGCAGAGATTCTACAACTTCGCAGTTGAATCATCTGCTGAGAGAGATTTCAGGCCAAACAGTTGTGTTTGACGAAATCATAAGCCACTGGAAACAGGGTTTTCAGTTGGAACGTGGTTGGTTGGTAACCATGAGTATCTTTACTTACGCCTCTTGCTGTAAAGGCATGTTTGGTGTAAATGTATTGCAATCCACACATGCAAACAAATGCTTCTGTCATGCACACGCTGCCTCATTATCTTCTCTTGATTCCATTAGGTCTTTCCAACTCACTCTTTTCACATTTCTGTACTGTTCTTAATGTAGGGTTATCTTTGTATTACAATTGAAATCCCATGATTTGGGAATTTCCCAGATGACTTCCATAGAATCCTAGAATCGTTTGGAAGTTGGAGGGGACCTTTTGAAGGTCATCTCGTCCAACACTCCTGCAATGAGTAGAGACATCTTTCAGTAGTAGAACAGACTTAAAATTGAACTCCTTAGGGTTTTTTAGCTACACTTCGAAGCTGTCAGCCCAGCAGTGAAGTGCTGTTTGTTTGTGTGTGCTAATTACTACAGACCAGGACTCATAATGTGTTTTTTTTATTTGTGTTTTTTAGGTGCGGTGATATGATTGTTGCTGTAAATGGACTATCCACAGTTGGAATGAGCCATTCTGCACTCGTTCCCATGCTGAAGGAGCAGAGGAACAAAGTGACTTTAACTGTGATTTGCTGGCCTGGAAGCCTCATATAGATGAATCACTTCGGTTCAAGCAGTGTCTTTTTCTAGATAGCTGGCACAAAAATCTGCTCAATCTTTTTTTCTCTATTGATACAGCTGGTTATAAGCAGGGCCAAAACTGCTGTATTTTCCTTTTTTACAGGCCTCTCAGACTTATTCTATATATTTTTCCACCCTGAAATAGCTATTTCTGTTTGCTATGTCTGTTGCTGACACAAATGCAAATATATATGAGCTCACAGAGAAACTCCCACTCCAGTATAGTTGCCATTGAGCTTTTCCCATCAGGCTTGTAGAGTCAGCGGAAGAACTTAGCAGTTCTTTGGGTTTCTCTGCACAGTCCTCAAGTTATATGTAATATATAAATGTAATATTGCTCTTCCCTGCAAAAAGAATGTGTGTTCGTACCAGAATGACACACGTATCTGCTGCTACAAATCAGAATCTGTTTCCAGAGGTATACCTCTTCGTTTCATAAGACTTTCCATTTTTCATTCCATATCTCAGACTGGTTCAAGTATTCCATTTTACCTACCAGAAACTACTTGGTCCCCCACATTTTTATTGCACAGCATCAGTGTTCGTAGAAAAGTAGGACAAAAGCCTGATATTACTGGAATTTTTATAAAGTGCAATAATTGGACTCTGTTAAGAAACTTTAATATATTAGAGTTTGTACCCTATAATGACAAGAAATACGGAAGTAATTACCGTTGCAGTGGTGGCAAGAATACACCTGCCCAAGGTCTCCTTTTAGTAAATGGCTTGCAGTATTAGACTTTACTTTACAAATGAATGTTTTGCTATGTCAGAGAATTTTGATGAACATTTTTATGAAGATAATTTTTACCGTTTCTACTGTAGTTGTCAGCTGTCTTTATTCAAGTGCGGAAACAATACTTTGACTTGTACTTTCTAAATGAGAAAATTATTTCCAGGGAAAAAAGTGAGCTATTAAGAAACCATATGTTATGGTTTAGAGGTGGGCAGTTTAGAAGGAAGGCTCTTTGATTTCAAGTCCAACTGCAAAGTAAGCTGCAAAGTTCACTCTGTCACCTCCTGACAAATGTGCAAATGCCTTGATATCAAATGCTGAAATGATCTCTTTTGCATTTCATGATTTTTTTTTTCCTTTAGAGAGCACCTGCTATTAAGTTGTCAGTAATACTATTTGTCTTGGATTGTATTTAGTATTTTTACAAACCAACCTGTAACTTCTAGACTTTGCCTTTCCATGATATTTGCAGGCTAAGCACACATTTGTGTAAGAAAAGACGGGTGGAGCACATAAGGAAATGTGCTGGCCTGGAGCTAAACTTTGTGTGTTGTCGTTCTCAATATTTGAAAAAGAGCTTCATTTACAAACCAGGTTTCCAACCTGAACTGATTTTCTGAATGACCTCTGTATTGTATTATTAATTACGAGAGAATGTATTTGAGAGCCACAGCATATTTCAATTGCGAAGCACGAACTTTATTTTCAGACTTAGCTGGTATAATACTGGGGCATATTAACGCATGTGTCATTGATTCCAGTAGCTTTGTTTTCAAAAGAAATAAAGTTACTCTTTTGGGGGGGAAAAAAAAGATAAAAGCCTCAAATTAAATGGGTTTATTCCTCTCTGTAACATATACTGTCAGTTTCATTTCATAATATTAAAATACAAAAGAATGTCCTCTCCAGTATATTATTGTAGTGAGAATCCTTGTTTCTGAAGCAAACGCCAAATTTACTTGATACTCTGATTTGAGAACAAGTTTCCCATCCCCAGATGGTGTTTAATTATATGCTTTGCCCTTAATGCAGAATTTTTTGTAAAGTACATCTTAGTGTAGTCTTTAGAGAAGTTTTTGACATACATAGTAGATTTATTGGTTTTTATTTTTAAAATTACACTTTTCATTCAAAATCCTACAAAAATATTTTTAGATTTTTTTCCTTTTATATGTTATATGTAACAAAAGCATGGGTTAGCTTATACTGTGCAGTTTTGTTTCTGTGTGCTGTAGGTTTTGATCAGAATATTTAGTGATAAAACTTCGGAATAAATTCGCTTCCTGAAACATTTTTCCCCATTCTCTTGTAGCTGCATAGTTGGGTTTGGTTTTCTGTGCCTTCTGTTTTAAATTATTTCAAGTTTATTTTTTTCCAGATACTGCTATCTAACTGTATGGTATTAATGAAGGATGAATGAAAATAAAAGTTCATTCTACACATTGTAATAACTCAAAGTATTGTCTCGCTCTTTGCAAAAGATGGTAACTCAAAAAGATGGTAGATGGTAGCTCAATGCAGACTGGTTTTAAAGATAATTTTTCCTGCTCTGATTTGCTATAAATTACAGTCAGGGAATGTACCCAAAGGGTCTAAGGGCATGCTCCTCCCACCGGGGCAACATACCAGTTGTTTAACCAGGAATCACAGCACGGAGAAGTGTTTCTAATGTGGAGGTAAGATCTGTGCCTTAGGGTGCTTTGCTACAAGTACCGATTCCTCTTTCCCCCTCAATGCCAGCTGGTACTGATCAGCTGGAGGATGATTTCACAGCAGAGATTTGATGCAAGGAGACAGTCTTGCTGGAAACATCATTTATAGAGCTGAAACTTGAGCCTCCTGGTTATCAGTTTGCATCTCCTGCAGGCAAGTGTGCTCTATCTTTAGATGTCTGCAATGCTAGAATGAGTCTAAAAGTTTCTGAATGGTTTGCAGTCAAGTTGCCCGGAGTATGTATTCTTACTCCTTGCTGGAGTTAGTGGGTTATGAATAGTTGAGTTGCCTTAAAACAAACCTGTGCCTATATGCAGAGATGCAGAAGAAACCAGACACATCTGTCAGTTGGTTATGAGGTCTTGTACTTCATGAAAGGTAAGAGCCAGACCATCAGAGTTTTGGTTTAGACAGATGAATGAGTTCATTGTTGCAGCCAGAGGTGCATGGAGCTTTGTGTAAGGTGGTGGACTTGGTCATCTGTGCACTGGGTCTTCGTGGGAGGAACACCTTTCCCAAACAACCCTAGAGATCTCCAGTTAAAGATGTAAAATGTGGTGACTTGGGGTCTTACAGGGAGGTGGTCTGCAGAACAACCACCCCTTCTTTTTTAAGATGCAGATGCAAGGGTTGACATAAACACATCAGGAGAGATCCCTAACTCTGGTCTCAGAGCTAATCTTGCTCACACTGTGGATCCATAGCACACAGAATAACCTCTGCTGTGTCGGGTATGTCTAGCAGCTCTGGTTTACCCCAAAGCATAGTGTGTAACAGTGCAAGACCACAGGCAGCAAGACCCAAAATGCCTTTTTTCTGCCCCTAGGTAGGTACTGAATCTTAAGCAGCCTCAGGGCAAGCCCAGACATCTGACTGCTTCCACAAGCCCTTTCTCAGCAGCTCCACTAAAGCCAAACCAGCCGGGTTTGCAGTTTGGACACAGCTTCATATGGTAAGGAATGAAGTAAGCAATTAGGGAACATACCTGGTTTTTTAATTCGGTCTGGGGCAAACCAAAGTGCTGGTGGCTTTGCTCCCAGGTCTTGCTATAAAGTGATTGTGGAAAGCTACTGAAGAGAAGCCTTTTAATCAGATTAGAATAGATAAAGAGTATAACCCCTTGGTTATACAATTGAGCTTTCTAATCATATTAAACTTTAATACCGGGGTCAGTGCCATATTGGAACAACAATCGCAAAAAGCTGTAAGCATAAAATATTACAGATCCTTAAACATATTACAAAATGTCATCCACTAAAGAAATGTTATCATGTTTAGGGAAATGTGCCAGCTAAAAAAAAACCACCCAGGAGGCTGAAGTCCTATGAACATGTGCAGATTAAATGCAGCACAGCAGAAGCAAGCCTTGACCTTTTTGTTTCTTACATTTTTATTAATTAAATTGCTTCCCAAGCAGCTACTTCTGCCACCACTATTACCCACCTTAGCCCTCATCCACCAAGGTGCTAAGCACACTTAACTCTTTTTGCAATCAGTTAAAGTGTCCCTTGTTTTGGGACGCAGCAAGAGATGGCTCCTCTGTGTTAGTGAAACAGCCTGGAAAGAAACAGCATCAGCTTTGTCACCCTTCCACTGCTGCTACCGCTGCTCAGCATCCATTGGTGCTTAAAGCTGGAGAGAGCTGGCGCCAAGAGCTGAAAGAAAGGGATGGTTAATGCATTTCAAACACTAGACTTAAGCAGGTTGATTTTTTGCCATCAATGTGTTTCTACAGAACCGAGTTTCTTCTGTGAGACAGTTTTGTGAGTGCAAAGGACCCTGCTTGCAATCAGTGGTCTTGCACTGCATCTCTGCCCATGGCCACAGGTCCTGCTGGGATACCTCTGGGCTGCCGTAGCCTTGAATTGTAGCAGATGATCGTGTCTTTCTCTCCTTGAGCAAAACAGCCAAGCAATAATTCAAAACCGAAGGTTTTCCTTCATCTTGCCTCCAGCTGGAGTAGACTGTTCCCACAGACATGCCAGAGGTGCTATGCAGCTTGTTTTGATTGAGTAGAGTCAAGGTAGCAAAGACCTCAGATTTAAACCACACAGTCCCTTCTGGCTGCAATGTGAGTGTGGCTGACAGCTTGGCATGGAGGCAGGCCAGGAGTCACTGCACTGCTGCAGCCCTCATCCCATCCTGGGGAACTGGTCCAGGGATCCTGGGTCAGCTGTCCAGGTGCAGGAATTTTTTCCTGTTTTCACCCCCAGATGAAAACCACACCGACCTCTGTATGGTTTTCACCTTGGGGTGAACTTCTATTCAGCTGAATATTTTGCTCCTCACAGAATCTTTCTAATCCTTAAACTAAATATTTTACCCTCAGGGTTTTTTTCCCAAACTTTCATCTTTTTTCTTTTACCTTTTTGCAGGTTTCCTGTCCACTGTCCTGCTGCAGTCATGCTTGGCTGCTCCCCTACAACCCTCTAAGTGCTATTTTTTCCAATGCATCTTCCAGCCCACTAATACCTCCTCCAGGCTAAGGGTCTCTCTGCGTCATCCTCTGATAAGTAGTGCAGGAGTAGGCATAAAGGGTATTTTGGGCTTTCCATCCCTGGTGGTGCTGGAGTTGCAGCATGGCACTGGGACAGCTGCTGGGTTTTCTGTTTCCCTACCACAAGTGAAGCATCACGGCTGGGTCCTGGAAAGGTCCTCCACCTCTGTGCCCACCCCAGCACCCCACACACTAGTGGCCCAGGTTGGGAAGAGGGGACCTCACTCTAACAACCTGTGAAGTTTGGCACTTTGTGTTTCTTTGTGATTGGTGGCCTGGCAATTATGCACCTTGTGAAGATATGCGATGTAATCGTACCCTTCTAAAAATGCCTTGAATTAGAAGCTTTTCCTGGGTCTTTAGGTGGTGGGCCTGCAATTACAGAAAATGAACTGCGTTTTAGCTTTCCATTCAAAGTAATAACAGAGGTTCTCCACTTGACTCTGTGAGTAAGTTAATGGAACAAACTGGGTTTTAAAGCTATTTGAGAGAGATTCTGTGTTTCAAATAGGAGAATAATTCCCACAATGCAAGATCATTTTGTGTTCACGTCTTTGTGAAATAATGGCTCCCTGTAGCTTCAACATGCTTATCTTGAAGCTGCGTATCAATAATTATTTCAATGTGTTCTTCCATCCTTTGCTGCACTGGGAAGGAATGACCTGCACGGAACTTTTGAAAAAGAAAAACAAGTCAAGGAATTAATGATGCAGAAAGGAGCTCCAGCCTAGTCTAAGCTGCATGAGAGGGTTTTGCCATAGGCATTGAAAAATAGATTTGTGTGAGTTCATGCAGGGCAGAGCATCACATATTCTGAGAATTGTTGAATTTGAGTTATTCCAACTTGGCTCAGTTAAACTCAAGCTCTGACAGTCGGTTGCCTTTGGAGTGCTGCCTGTGTGTTGCAACTGATCTCGGGGAGAGAAGAGCCAGCCCCTCTGCTGCATCCCAGTTAACGTGCCCCAGAAGAAAAATAGCTCACACATCTGTTGCATCAGCTTCCTCTCATAGCTCCTTGCCTGCAGAGTAGGGATGCCTCTAGTGTATCACTTTTCCAGGTGAATGGGAAAACTATTGGTCCCTCTTGCCCAGGTGGCTTTTTCATATGAACTGGGCAGAGGATGGATCAGGATCCAATTCTGCGCCTCTCACAATAAAGCCAGTCCCACTGCTCATTTGCACTGGGGGTACTGGAGGTCCAGAGCAGGTCCAGACTGTTTTTGCCATGGAGCAGGTGTACTGTAGGGCCATCCTCTCTCTCCTCCACTGTCATCACCCATATGCCACCGGTCCCACCCACTGCTACAGTGCCACAGTTCACTCAAGAAGTGCTTCAACACCTTTGGCCCCTAGTCAGCAAGTCAGTGGCCATTGCTGGTCTGGATGCTGAAGGGGTGATCACCATTAGCTCAGACTGTAGCCCCTGCTTTCCAGCACTGCCCAGGGTGGCTTTTGAAACCTGTGACCTTGTCTCTTAACTGCTCTACAGACACTATTTCCCATTTTAATCTCCAATCCATTGAACACCTTTGCACTGTGGTGCTGCAGCAGAAAGGGCATTGAGTGCCATAAGCAGCTCCCTGCCGTTGGCACTGGGGCTGGCTCCCTGATCCTGGTTCCTTCAGCATTACAAGAACCCTGAACATTCCCACCTCCTGCCCCAAAAGTCCTTCCCTTAGGCTTTCCCCACAGGAAAGGGTTGGTCCTCACTCCCACGTGCCGGGGGCTGCTCATCTGTCAGTATTGCCAGTTTTACTGCCTTTCTCCTGGATTATAGCATCATCTATGTGAGTTTTATTGCCTTCCTGACATAAGAAATAGTTCTGTTTTCAGGGCATATCTCTCAGCTGTCCAGAGCAACCTGAACTGCAATCTAAAGAAACTATATTTTGCAAGAAGCTTCTTGAATGAAACACTTGCTCTTCTTTTTTTCCTTTCTCTCCAAAAGTATTTGCCAGAAACCCAGTGAGACATCAATCACAGAGAAATACTTTTCATCAGCTGAGTCTCCTGGGACTCACACAATTACAGGAAAACATCTCCTCAGTCAGTGGCCATGTGCACCAACCTACAGTCAGTGGCCATGTGCACCAACCTATATTACCCATATTTTATAATTACCTGTATAACTAACTAAAGCTCCCTATATGTTACAGGTAACAAATTACATATAATTACCTAAAGGTTGGGCACTTTTGGGTGGCCCAATGGGCAAGACTTAATTTCACTCCTTCCAGATTTGCAACACCTCAAGGAAGCTCCGCTTCTTTACATGGCTTTTAATCAGTCTTAGCTTGGTTAAAAAAAGCACACTCAGTTTTCCTATTCTTCCTTCTCTCCCGATTCACCTTCCCCCTGCTATTTGTATAGTCTACCTTTCCCAAAAGATGAAGACCCAGGAAGGTCTGACCCCTAGTACCCTGGACCAGAGTCCTGCAAATACAGCCAGGACACGTGCTTCAACCCCAGGGCAGGCTTTGAAGGCACCAAGCAGCGATGCTTCTGTCTACACTTTCTTGATTTTGTGTCTGTGTCTCATTATTTTTGTTTGTATGGAAGGCGGGGACAAGGATTTTTCATCAGAGCTGGAGTCAGTCGAGAAGCACTGCAGAAACATACTTTGACAGCTGGCTGCTGCTGCACTCCCATGAGGCAGAGGAAAATTTGCCCCAATCTAATGAAGTCTGATGCATTTGCCTGCTTTTAGAAAATCCTTCCTTTATCAGTTTGATTGGTTAATTCTATTAGTAAACAGACCGAGTACATCCAATTCTTCATGTGCATGTGTTACGGTCTCATGGGCCATGTGACTATGCTGCACGTGGATTATCGGCAAGAGGTCTCTGTAATGGCTGTGCCCTAATTCATGGGCTGCTAGCACAAGACACCACAGGTCCTCAGCCATTGCTGGTGATCATGGCTGGAGCACTTAAATGCCTGTTCTTTGAGATACATAATTATGCAAAAAAATTTGGTCCCTAAACAAACTCTGCAGCGCTCCAAAGCAAATCAACCTTTATACACAAGTGTTAAAGTCCTGAAAGAGAAGGGTTTAGTGCCAGTGCTGCCAGTCTCCTGCTCAGAACCACTCTCACAACTGGCCTCACTGTCCTGGCATTGCCCAAGCCTGGTGGTCTCGCAAGGGGCCATCAGCTGCTGCAGGCAGGCACGGTATTCCAAGGCAGTGGCCACAGCTTCCTCTCAGGGTCTCCAGGTAAAGTCCACCAGAGTTAAAAAGGTCTGAGGCTCATGGTCCTGTCTTTGTTTTTTATCTTACAAACTAACAGCCAGATGGACGTTTTCCTTGATTTAGGGTAAATGTCCTGTCAGGCATTTCTTCAGGCCTTCTGTTGTTCTCCCGCTGTTCCCCACTCACAGCAAACATCTCACCTGGGCCTGACAGTATTTGTTTACCAATCGTGTGGGTTGTGATACTGAAATGAAGAACCTATCAACTTTATCATGAGGGTGGAAGGCTAAGCATAGAGATGTATCTTTGTGATGCAAATGTCCCTTTTATTTAGCATGATTTTTCACTGTCAAGCAGACAAAAGCTAAGCAGGGATCAAGGAGCAAACCTGGCATGTTGTGACAGGCACTTGCAACCAACAGAGAAAACGTGCTGATTCTGGCTTCAGCCAGGTATGTCTGACTGTCACTCAGTGCACCTTTGGAAAATTTGAGTATCAGACATTTTAATTTAAAGTGCTCAGCCGAGTCAATACATTTCTTAGTACAGAAGCAGCGACAAACAGAAAGGATTTTTTTTTTAATTCAGCTTGCACAGCAGCATTCACAAAATTTAAAAGTAAGATAAACACACCTTTAAAACAAACAAACTTATATACAGTAAGCCCACAGGTCCACGGGTCTGGGATTGGCCCACAAAGGCCACGATTCACAAAGACAGAGAACTCATGAATATGCAGTTAAGCCCCTCCTGTTGCCCCTCCACTGCTGCCACGGCTGGGCCACCCAGCTCCCTCCCCTCGCTGCCACAGGATGGATGGAGTGGGATGGGATGGAACCAGGACAGGGATGCTGCAACTATTAAACTGACACCTTCCTTTTATTTTTCCTTTTTATTTTTCCTTTTTTTTTTTCCTTTTTTCCCCGGCCTTGGCATGTGCAAGGAATTAACTTCCCTGAGTCATCCTGGAGTTTCCCCACTCCACAAGACTGCAGCGCCCAGCCCCCCTTCCACAGCTACCAGCTTGCAGCCCCACATGGGGGAAGATGAAGCTGGAAAGTTGTGTTCCAGGTGCAGCCTTCCCTCCGGGCTCATGACTGGGAACAACAAGAACTCAAGCAACCCACCCCCAGGTGCACAGGCCTGGCCATTCCTGGGCCAACAGAGCCAATGATCTCCATGGTCTTTTCCAACCTTACTAACTCTGTGATTCCAGGACGGTGTCAGACACTGGGGATGGGGCAGCACTCCCAGTGCAGGGGGACCCCGCGGTTTCAACCCCTGGGGTGGCACGGAAGGGAGCACAGGTGCTGCCCTTCCCTTCACCACCCTGACAACAAAGGGCGCCACAGGAGGATCTGCAGGGGCCACCACGGGAATGGATGAGGGGAAGGTGCCTCCTGTTCCCGCTCACATGCACAGACACACACAATGGCAGCCCAATCCTGCAGCCTGGCAGAGAACAATGCCTGCCAGGCAAACACACGTTTACATTAAATGCATCTGGGATGGGACAGGCTGTGCAGCACAAAGCTCCTGGCTCCCTCCTCTCACCACCCCCAGTGGCTCCCAATTGGAGCTTACTTACATAATCATGAGCTCATTTACATATTTGTGAGCTGTCTGCCTCGTAGTGTTTTCTGCGCCTGCACGTGGCACCACTTTTTGCTGAAAAATGAACAGCGAAGTATTGAAACCACGGAGAGGTGAACTGCAGGTAAGCAAGGGTCCTCTGTATACAAAATGGGAAGACCAAAATAAATATCTGAGGAGAATGCAGGTATAAGCTTCAGCCCAAACTTGGAAAAAAAAATAGCTTTGGAATTCTGGAAAGATTCATCATTGCATAATTACCTTGCACTTTCAGACCTTGAAGTAAAATACAGCTGTAGCTGTGCAATCTTTGGGCTACCATGGAGCTTCATGATGGACAAGAATTTCACCAGACAGACACCTCTCCCACCAACAATCTGGAAGTGAGCCATGAGGATAGAGATGCTCTGCCCAGGCACAGATATCTGTCATATTGATACCTAATGTTTATACGTATCAGGGAACTTGGCCTCCTTAATGGAGAGAAATTGGTACGCTTGTCTCATCCTCAGGTAGTTGTCTGAAATAAATCAGATGACTCCCACTGTGGGCATAGCTTTTCTTTTCTCCTGTCTTAAAAGGGAGCAGGGATGAGCAGTTGATGTACCAACTTTTGCACAATAGTGTCTAGAAGTGGGTGAGATGAATCCTGCCACAGACAGGAGGACAAGTTTTTCCAATAAGATAGATGTAAAGCCCCTGAGAGAGACTGCTTTGAGACCAGTCAAGAAAATTTAAGCAACAAAGAACACTTAATCTCCTCTCATGGGATGCAGGCAACATTGAACAATGCTAAGCACACGTGGTAAAATAAAAATGGGTTGCCCAAGGGAGTCTCAAGGAGTGGAGTACTCAGAGAGGTCCATGCTGCAGGAGCCATCACCTTAAGCCACCTGCTCTTTGGTGTTCCTGGGCTGGAAATCATGCATCTTGAACAACCCGGCTCAAATCTTGTGGCTGGATGCTGTCAAGGAGATATGACCTAGAGAGGTAACATCAGGTATTTCAAGAATAAGCCACCCTCTACAAACACCTGTGCCCTTGCTGGCTGCTGCTGTTGGCTGCAGGGAGCCAGGTAGTGATGCCAGCCGGCATTAGGGAACCCAACTTTGGGGTTCCCAGTTGCATGGAGGGAAAATGCACATCCCTCATTGGCAGTTGTGAGGGGGACCCATCTCAGCCAACTTCACCCTTCCAGGGGCTGATTACACTGTCTAATCATGCCTCCATGAGCAGCAGGGGATCTGGAAAGGTGATCCCTCCAGATGCTTAGGTGTTTGCCCAAGCAAGAACTTGGCAGGAGCTCCAGGCCAAAGGCTGGAGGCTTTCATGCCCTCTGACTGGTGAGGTGGTTACCTGAGCCCTAAACCTGGCTGAGGGGGTCCTGTCATCACATCATCACAACCAAGCAGCAGTGCTGGAGTGTAGACATAAGTGGTGGCTTACTTTAAGCACAAGTTTAAAATAATGCATTGGTTTGACTATCATGGTAATTAATGGTTTCTCAGAGCCACATGTTGCCTGGTACACCTAAACTGAAGAAATATCAACTTCCACCTTGAAGATATTCAAAAGCTGACTGGACGTGGTCCTAGAGAATGGGCTTGAGGTAGCCCTGCTTGCATAGGGGGCTAGACTAAATGATCTCCAGAGGTCCGTTCACACTTCAATCCCTCTGTGATTCTCTGAAATATAAAAAATAAGGTAAAAATAACACAGAAATAAAGAATGTTCTCGATTAAGCTTTTCCAGAAGACAACTGAGATTTTTTTATAACTGTTTTCATCACTCTGGAGCCCTTTGTGTTTGAAATTTCACCACAACAATATGCTTTGCTGGAAGCCTGCCAAGATATACAGCTCACCAAGTACTTTCCAGCAGAAAGGATCATCCTCTTCCCATGTGACTGGACAGAAGGTCATCACCCCTACCATCCGGCAGCAAGGCAGCACCAGGGCATCATCTTCTCACAAAGCAAAGACTCTTTCTCCTCCTTGCCTGGCCCCGCTCCTCTGCCACGTGATGGGGACGTGTCTTTGGTGCCAGGCATCCCTCCATATTCACCCCATGACAGCCAGCCTCGTGTCTCACTCCTGTTTTGATTTTAATATACATTACATACGCACTGATGAGATATGGACAGTGAAATCTCATCCTCTTCCTCCCCTTCTCTGGCTCTGCACCTGGAGGTGAAGAGGATACTGTTGTTTAGATGCAAAGGTAAAAAGAAAGAAATAAAAGGAACAGAGGCAAAATAATTCTTCCCCGATGGACACCTCTCCTGTTTGTTCAGATCATAACCATATCAGCAAACCCACATAAAAGTACTGTTGATTTTAATACTTTCCCAGGACTAATTAGGTTTAAATTGGGTAGAAAATACTGTGCAAATAACTAGCCATGCATAAAATCCTCAGTGAAGTTTAATCAGGAGCAGTAGAAAACAGGGAAAATAGTTTTTATTAATGCATTTACACCATCTTAGAATTTCCCTGAATTGTGTTTTACCTTGGCTATAAAAATGAAAACATTTAAATTTCTTTAAAATTACATTTGACTTAATTACAGCCAATCCCTAATACCAGCAAACAACCCATTTTGCCTACTTTGCAACATAAATAGCCACCAGCCTCATCATTTCATAAAGAGTTGTTTTTCTACATGATGTTCTCTATGTGCAGAATGTTAATAGCTACTATAGCTGAATATGAATAGGCTTTGTAGCTCCACTTGAAATATAGAAAAATGGCCCAGACATTAAAAAAGATAAAAGGGAAAAGGGCAGTAATGAATTTAGAGGAAAATGAACATTAATGGTACTAGCATTACCTCATGTTCCACATAACAAATTATTGGAAATCTGTCAAGCACACCAAATTATCTACTCATCTGCTGTTGTGGGGCCCTTTGGAGCCATCCAAAACCAGCAAAAGCAAGACAATTTAAGCTAATTTTACTATTTATAACAATAGAACAGACCATTAAGATAAATTAATGTCATTATCAAGTTTCTATGAAAATGACAAATACCGCTATTTCAAGCAGCTTTAGAAGCTGTTGACTATAATGAAATCTGCTGTACAGGTACTAAAAAGAAACACTCCAAGTAATTATTTTCTAGTAGCTTGTTTGTTTCCTTCACATTCATTTACTTTCACCACAATTAGTTCTGTACACAATATATGGTAACTAAACAGTCAACACTACGCAGCATTAGGACTAATTGGACAATTACGATGCAGTTTTCAGCCTCTTAGGTCCTAAAGACAGCCAGGAGTAAACATTTTAGGGGCAACAATAGCAGCACCACATCGATTTGCAGGATTGGAGTCTGAAGGAATACAAAGCAATGCGAGAAATAAAGCCAGGTAAAATGCTTTACACAAAACAGCCTGGATTGAGATGGTTATTAAATGATCTAATTGCTAAGGCTCCGAGCATGAGGCTGGATGTTGCCAGAGAAGCCAGACGGGGTTAGGATGTTGGTGCAGGCGGGCTCCCGGGTCGGCTGAGAAGCTGAGAGTGAGAGCAATGCTGGGTCAGTGCTGGCAGCCTCCGGGCTTGGATCAGTGCATCCAGCTAACCAACAGCCAGCTGACCAACAGCCAGGCATGGGGGGAAAAAAAAAATCTTGGGAAGATACATTAGTATTCTTTCAAAATTTCCTTGATGTTGTAACTCCTGGTGTTTCACACTTACTGTCCTATCCCACTAGACCTCCAGTACCACTGTGCTAGACAAAAAATAATGCCAAAAGAATATATTTTCTTACTGACAGTCCAGACTGTTCACTTTGGAGGATAAAAACCCAGAAGCTCATGGTTCCTCCTTCTCTCTACAACTCAGCTTACTAGATGATGCTGGGAAGAATACACATGTATGTACTGCAAACACAACAGAGATGCAGATTAATAGGTGAATACATTCCAGGCTAAGCATCAGTGTTCAGTTGCATTAACCAAGCGTGGTGGAGATAACCATGGGAAGCTAGATGGAGATGCCAGGCTTTCTCTGGCCAGCCTTGAGGCTTTTTGACCCCCACGGCTCACTCACACAGAGGGCAAGAAGAGGTTGAGGGAATTTTTCTCCTTTTTCACTTCCCTCATTTCTGCAGCTGCCAAGCTCTTATTTGCTCTCTGTGTACCATTTCATGCCAGGAACATAATGAAATAATTTGCATATTTGCACATAATTTCCAGGGAACTATCTCCAACCTTAAAGCCCCTGTACGGCTGGGGTTTGGAGCCAATGTGAGATGTAGGGAGACATCATTTTGTGATGCCAGGGGAACAGCAAAGTAAAGTTCTGTCTGCATCCCTTCTTGAGGTTGGGCCAGGAGCCTCCTCCTTGCTGCGAACACAGCAAGGCATTGAGCTGGGATCTCCCCAAATTGCTGCAAGTGTAATGCTTTGGAGGGCAAGCTGTGCATGGAGACAAGATGTGTCAGTGAACTCATAAGAGCCTGAGGATTCCCTGATCCCAAAGCCACAAGGTTGCCTCCAGCCCAGGAACACGTGCAGAAGGCACCAAACTCATCTGCTGATAAGAATATCCTTTGTTTCTCCTCTTCCTTCTGGCCAGTCCCTGTCCTGTGTCTGGCAACACTACCATGCGATAGCGATATCTTGGTTTGGGTGATTATCAGTTCTGTGCTGATCATAATGAAAAACAATTAGTCTATAAAAGCATTATCACAACATTCATTGCATTTATGACATTATATTAGTACTATCCATCGGGGATTTTTTGAAGTAGAGGATTACTTTTCCCTTAATTAGACATCTATGACAGAAAATAAAATCTGACAATCCATTTAGGAATTTATTACAGAGTAAAGAGACTCCAGCTGAAATCCACCTTTCGTTTATATAACCCATTTTGGACTGAATTTAACAGGAGCTGCATCTATATGCTTCAGTACAAATTCGTTTCCATGTCCCTGTGATGGATTATGCATCCACAAATTTAGAACAACCTGAATTGTCCACCTGCTCACAGCTGCTTCCATTTGTGCTGGAGATGCTCAGGTTGTGTGGGCATGCAAGAGCAAAGGTCCCGTGAGCACCTGCACAAGTATGTTTTTTAACGATTTTTTTTACAGTAACTGCTTAAGTGAGTGATTTTAAAAAGTGCTTAAAAATTGCCAAAATGTCTGCCAGGAGCAGCTGGAGCCCAGCAGGCAGCACACAGCAGGGGATCAGTGAGCTCAGTCACTCACATGGATGCCTGAGCCCGTGGGACCTTCACTTTGACTTCTGTCTTTTCACCATCCTTGGCTCTTGTGATTTGTCCTGCATTTTTCATTAGCTGGACAGATACTTGCGTTGCTTCACCTTAAGAAGATGCTAAAAGGAATTAAAATTTGACATCTGACAGTGGTGATGATCCAGCAGCTGTCAGCAGCACCAGGGCACTCAGTGAGAGTGTGCAGGATGGGGTGGCTTTGCCAGGAGAGAGCATGGTCTGGAAGGTTCCTTGGTCACAAGGAGAGCAGCACATTTCCAAGTGGCCCAGGAACAGGTGGAAGGCACAGGACAGCCATGCACTATAAGCTGGACTTCTCAGTCTTTCAGGCCCTACGGCTAAAAGGCTTTTGAAACCCTAAGCCAGATGCAGGGCAGTATGGAAGGGAGCAGGACAGTGGGTCTGTGCCAAAGAAGAAAGAGGAATTCAGGGAGAAAGCAGGAAAACACGTCACTTGTGTGCCTAAAGGGCTCTTGTGGTGCCTGCATACCCGAATGGGGCTGAAAGGGGTATTTTAACTATGCACATTAATCACCCTAACCCTGTATCCACTTCTGGCCTCTGAATTTTGGAAGTTGTTCAATATTTAAGAAGTTACAGGGAAAGAACCCACCAGCTAAATATTTCAAGACTTGGAAAAAACACCGTTGTGAAAAATCTGAAGAGCTTATAAAGGATAGTGATAGCTGACCTTGCCACAATTTGTATGAACTTTTGTTCAGACAGAAAACCAAGGCTTCAAAGGAACTGTGTGATATAAAGGAGAAAGTCACAGCAAAAACTGAGGAATGAAGCTGCAGCCACACAAACTCAGCTTGAAAGCAGAGTACAGATCTCCACCAGCCATGGTGCTTAACCATTAACTCTCAATGCCAAAGGCAATAACTCCTGCCAGCTCAAGTCTGGGTGCCTGTATTCCCATACAAGTAATTGGGCGCCAGACAGAGGTAAACAAATTACATGGAATAGCCTGTGAAAGACAGGCAGTCTGCCCAGGTGATTTGAGGTTACATTCTGCCCTTAAATACTGCAAATTTATGAGAGGAATCTGCAGGCCGAAGAGTTAGGTCAGCGGGGAACTCACCTGGGCACATACCTAAGACACACCTAAAAGGACTACGATGGGAAAAATGCTTAAATATCACCCCTGTAACACATTTGCTGATTTTTTCAGACTTTTAGCTCTGTAAGTAAAATACACTTAGGGAAATTTTGAGAAAACAGGATTTATTTTTTTTTTTGTGGTTGTCTGCATGCAGACGACTGTGGTGGAGACAGGAAGGTTAGATTTGTCAAAGGAGCCAGTTATATCCTTACATACCAGCTCTCCTTGTTCCACTACACACAGATGAAACCTCACAGATATCCACGCTCATCTTTGACCCTGATAAAGACAGCTGGAGGTTGGCTCCAGCTTTGGCAGCCACAGACACTGCTCCCACCCTCAGTGCAGAACAGCAGACCCAACCAGAAAGTGTCAGATGCTTGACAAGGAGTCCAGCCCCATGTCTAGCACCTCAGCTGCGCTGCCAGGCGCCTGGCTTCTGCTCTTTCCTCAGTGGATTCTGTTTGGCATTTTCTTCAAGCAATAGTAATAAAAATTAACACTTTTTCTGCAAGAAGAGACCCAAGTAGGGAAATGAATATGCTTTTTAGATCCTTCAACCCGCCTCTTGTCAAAACTGCTTTTATCCATGTGTGTGTGTGCGTGTGTGTTAAGGAAAGAGTCACAGATAGACAATGGAAAAGCTGCAGGTGCACTGGCGAGGTGCACAGGGAAAGACAGAACAGAGACTTCCACAGTTCTTCATGCTTTAGCAGGAGATGCAGGGCAGCAACATCACCATGGCTAGTTCTTCCCTCCTGCCCCTGCCCTTGCTTATGCAGTACGAGAAAAGTCCCAGTTCACTCAGCAAGTCCCTCTGCCATAGCATGCAGCACAGAAAATTTTCAACAGATTTCCTGTCCATCGGGCTGATGCTTTGCAACAGTTCTAGCCTGAATAACCCAGAAAACCAGGTAGTCACTGGTTCATCTTGTTCTGTACTTTTAAGAGTTCAAGTTTTCCTTCCACACTCTGAAAGCACAACCTGGGTAGTGAGGAAGAAATCTCCTCCTACTCCAAAGAGAACTTTTCCTTTCCCCCTGCTTATAGCAAGAGCATGAAGCCCTGGTGTAAGCGTGTTAAGATCAAGGTAATGAGATGGTGCTCCAAGTCTGCAGGCAGCCTGGCACAGGCCACTCCAAAGCACAGGCTAGCACAGTAATTTAAGCAGCAGCAAACTAAAATCCAAAACCATCAATGTGTAGCTTACTGAAAATGGAAGTTTGTGAGCACAGAGACACTACATTAATGTACTAGCAAACCAAACTGCACCAAACCAATCCTCTTACATAGTTACTGTCAGGTGAATTTCACCAGAGCTCTCCATTTTAAGAAACAGATGGATTTTCAAGGACTTTTCCACTCAAAGAGCACAGGCGTCAGGAAGCTGGTGCAGAGCTGACAACCAGATCACTGCAGTGCTCAGTGACCTGCAGACATGATGCTAATAGCTGCTTATTACACCTTTCTCCAAGCTGGATGCAGAGATTCAACCTCTTTTGCAGCAAAATGATCCACACAGTACAGAGTGTGCCAGGCTGTACTAAAGGAAAAGGTGCAGTCTTCTTAATTGTCTTTAAGTATCTCTCTTTCCCTCAGGAGAAATCCACCACCATTCCATTATGAAGATGGGGAAAAGTGTACTCCCTTCTACAGCAGCAACTGAAAATTGCAACTACTGAACACAGTTGCCCTCCAGAATGGATTACGTGCCAGTAATTACTTTCCTTGCATTGATGGAGATTTTAAATCCCAGCAATGCTTCCTCCTCTCTCCAGAGAAGCCCCCTGAGAAGGCTGCAGAAGGAGATCCAGTGATTGCAACCCACATTTGCTGCCCCTGCAAGTGGGTGACCTTGGAGAGGCTTTGCCATGGAGCTTATTTCATGCCAGGTGGATGACAGTGCCTTTTCCTTTACATCCTGTGTGCGCAGTCAGTGATAGGCTGTATAAGCCTCCCTCCAGTGACCTGTTATCACATGAGGACCTTCTGTGCCTATGATGGCCAAGCCATGCCCGGGATGTTCCAGTACTTCGCCTACCTTAGATGGCACTGGGCTCTGCTGCCCTCAGGGTTGGGGATGCTCTCAGAAGGATCACGTCTTGTCCCCCTGGGTTTCTTGGGCTGAGAGAGATGAGGGGAACGACACAATCAACCTGTGTGATTTATAGCCAGCTTGGAACAAACTACTCAAAACGGAAGGATCATTTGGTCCAAGAGAGTCTGGGGGCAGTGCTAGGTAATGTGGGGATTATATGACTCGCTTCAGCAAGTTAGGGAAAGGAACTGGCGCAAAATTCATCTAGATACCCAGATTTCTGATTTACCCACCTGTCAGGAGATGAGCAGCTCTTGTCATATCAGGGGGGACCCTGTCCTGTTGCTTTCGGAGTGCAGGAGGGACCCGGTGGCACACACTCAAGGTGCGGTCACCTTACCAACGCAGAGGGTTCAGAGGCACCCACAGGCTGTCACCTTCCACAGCTTATCTGTGACTTGTGCCTGAGCTCATGGGGAGGGCTGGTTCTTGACTTATTTTGGCCACACTGAGGAGAGGAAAGGCACGCACACACAGATGCTGGCACAGAAACCTGCTAAGCAACATTGTCTTGTGTCTCATACCCTGGAAATGTCTTTTAGCCGAAGAACAGAGGGAGAGGTGTTAACATGAACACATCAGGGTGTAATTGTGGTATTTGAACTAAGCATTTTATAACACAGAAGCTGTGGAGTCTGTATGAGGGACACAACTGCCTGTGCATGAAGACCCTTGGGTGTCAGGAGCAGCTGCTGATGCTCTGCCTGTGTGATCATGAATACCTGACCATGCACGGGCATTATCATGATCATGATCAGAATGATGGTGGGGCAGTGCTTCATGGGAGATCCTGGTGTTTGCATGCAAGACGTGGTAGGACCCTGGGGACATGGAAAGCACAGAATCTGATTCAATTTCAAGAGTATTTGTATTGTGCACATTTCTACATTGCCAACAAACAAGACAGTCAATTCATATTTCCTCCCAAATGCATCTTCAGCATTTGCCCCTTGTTCTAGTCTGCCCACCAATTGTGCCATCACAGTCATTTGTGCAACATGGGGTGACCAGGATCACTGTAGTTACTTGGATGATAAATAACCCACCTTTTTGCAAAGTCATTTTTCAGCTGTTTGGCTCAGCAGTCATGAAACTGCTTGTGTCAGTAGAGTACAGGTGGTAGCATGGTGGGTGGGCATGAAAGGGCAGGGAAAGGAGATGAGAGCAGTGTCTGATGGAGAACTGTCTCCACATGAGGCTGCAGCTTTGTGGTGAGCAGCAATGCATCTTTGCCCACTCACTCCTGCAGCATGTTCATTTGCCCACCTGGTACTATCTTACATTGTGGCTCTGGAGCAACCATTTTGCAGCCACACTATAAAGTTAACGCTTTTTTTGGCCTCACCTTCAAAAAAAAAAAAAACCTCTGAAAAATATTTATTTTTAAACTAGATCAGTTTCTCAGTTGTAACTCGCAGCACAGAGGTAAGTTCCCACTGAATTCAATGGGTGTTATGACTTAGTATGTGCTGGAACAGCTGCTGCCAAGACTTCTTCATAGAGTAACATCCCACTGAGCACTGTAAGTCAAAAGCAAATTGGGATGTTTGGGTCCACAGAAGACCTCACAGCAATAACCACATTTTTTGACACCCCTCCCCACACCCTGTTAAGCCTAACTAGTGCAATCTGCTGAATGGTTAATGATGCAAGACTTCGTAAAGGAGTTCGGGTTTCTTTTAATATGTGTATGGTAAATGCGAAGTATGTGATGTACGTTGTCACACTTTCCTCTG
>WEKX01020591.1:485606-507100 GCA_013390025.1 Pitta sordida | reverse complement strand
TAAGAACAAACAGTACCACAACTGTAAGAAGGATAAAAGAAAAACAAAAAACCCCCCAAAAACACTCCATCCCACCCCTGCACAGCCATTAGAGGCCATTTAGCTCTCCAGCAAAAAGAATCACAGAATCACAGAATCACAGAATATTATGAGTTGGAAGGGACCCACAAGGATCATCTAGTCCAACTCACCATCTAACACCCGTAAGGAGACAAAAAGGAGTCTTCCACCTCCACCCAACAATCCTTGTTAAGGAATTTTGCCTTTTGTTTAGTTGATTTAACATCTCTCTTCCTCAGAGTTTGAGCATGGTGGTTATTGAAAAATTAAATCTAACCCATGTTTACCCTATTTACTGCCACTTTGCGAGTTTCACGTATCGTGGCATGCTTCTAGACCCAACCCCCACAATATTCGAGGGATTACTGTACCACCATTGCTGACAGGATCAGCCTTGGCCAGCATCAGGTTCATCTTGGAGCTGACTGGCATTGGCTCTGTCAGACATAGGAGGAATTTCTCATATCTTCACACAGATCACTCCTGTAGCACCCCACTACCAAATCCTTTCCACACAAGCCCAACACAGCATCATAAAGCATACTACAAATTAAACACTTTCCCTAGACACTTAATGTATTAAGTAGCTCTAGGCTGAGATCCTATCAGGGCGGACCATGCCATCTGCATTTAGAAAATTGCCTATACATTTACTAAAGTGAAATTCACCCATTAATTAATCCTCTCAGTATTTTCTCTGGAAACTGTCATTAGCACATTGAGCTAATTACTACAACTAACAGCGCTAGGTGGTGTGTGTCTGTGCAGGGTGGGAAGGAAAAAAGGTTATTCTAGCTAAATAATAGAAAGGATACCTCATTCTTACATTTACATTAAAATCTAAAGTGAGAATAACATTGGAACGAGATAAACCTGCCATTCTGGTTTGCTCCCATATTGGAATTCTTGGTGCAGGCGGAAAATATGCCCAAAACATGACAGAAATATTCTGAAGCTGATAAACTGAAAGGAACACATTCTTCTAGTTATCCATTCCTACATAACTCTGTGACGTTTAGTGTATTTTGGCCCAGGAAAATGAATATGTGTAATACTACTCAGTTGGGTACTACAGTAATACTACTCTGTTCCTTTCCTACAGCTCCCCTTGTTCAGGATGTTTTCCCACTTGCGTATGTTACAGCAGCACCTGGAGACCCTGACTGGACAGGAGGGCTCAAATGCACCACAGAGCTACCTTAACCTGCCAAGATTCTTCAGTGAGGTGAGCCAGAGACGAATGCGGTAAGCTCTTGGTGTGCCAGAACCAATCAACTACATTAACTAGATCCTTTTTAATTGATGTTTATGTTAAAACATTTTCCTTGTGCATCTCACAGGCTAGGAGTCGCTGTGCAGTCAGGGAACTAGGGATCAGCTGACAGACAGTCTTGTTTTATGTCATAGCCCCTGTATCCCTGTGATTAATGTCACCGTATGAACACCAAGTGAAACAGTGAAAAGTCCTTGAGGAGCTTGCTGGCAAACCTGGTAAGGTAGCAGGTGAGACAGAAAATGGGAGTAGAGAGAAATAAAATTACTTTCAAAGGTCTTAGAGTAGAATGAGGCAAATGCTAAGTCCAGGAAACTTAAATCCTAATTGAGACAATGTCCTCATTTTGTCTGTGATAGAATTAATTTTCTTCCTAATATCTGGTACAGTGTGTGTTTGGGATTCAGTGTGAGAATTATGTTGGTAGCAGTGATGTTTTGACTGTTGCTAAGTGGTGCTTACCCTAAGTCAAAAACTTCTTAGTGTCTCCTGCTCTGACAGTGAGGAGCTACACAAGACAGGAGAGAGCATAGCCAGGACAGCTAACCCAAAGTGGCCAAATTCCATGAAATGGAGTATCTTCCCCAGTATGTAAACAGGGGGGCGTTTGCCAGGAGTGGAGCTGACTTCAGCTCAGGGACAGGCTGGGAATTGTTCAGTGGGGGGTGAGGAATTGTATTATGCCTCATTTGTCTTTCTTTGGTTCTATCTCCCTCTCTCCCCCTCCTTTTTATTATTATTAGAATCAATATTATTTTTATATTTTATTTCTGTTTCAAGCATTAAGTTGTTCTTATCTCAACCTCCAAGGTGTATTTTCTTTCGTGGTTCTTCTCATCCTACTGGGGAAGAGGAGGGTGGTGTGTGGGTGGGTGTGCCTGTGTGGCGAGAGGGTGTATGTGAAGTGAGTGAGCAGGTACTTAGTTGCTGGCTGGGTTTAAATGACAGCAGTCACCTTGCCAGCATACACAGTTGCCCACCCTAAGCATCTCACAAATTTTTCATTCTTTTGGAAGTTCACCGTATGTTGCACACGGACACAAAGGAAAAAGTATTCTTGCAACAACTCTCCTCCTTAATCACACACTTGTAGTGTAAGTGCTAATATAGCTGTAACTGCCAGCATTGCTGCAAATTTTCGACATGGACAGCCCTCTACCTGCAAAGTGGGAGCAGTCAGGGAGGGAACGGACAATAGTCAGATCATTCACAGCTGAATACAGCTGGCAGATGGGCACATTATCTGGCTGGCAACACCAGGACATGCATGGCATGAATACCACAGCAACACTCACACGCATGGGCTTTCCAGAGTCACATAGCAAAGAGGGTGGGATCTGAAGGCATATGAGGAAAGTGAATATTGGGAACATCTTGGAGACTCAAATGTCTGAACTCATGTATGTGCTGAAAATTAGGTCAAGCTCCTCAAGGCAGAGGAATCAACTGCTGGTCATACTACTCCATACTTTACACAAGTATCAGAACTAAGGGTGCTGTCTTCTCAAGACACTGCAGAGCACAGCACATATTTGTAAGCAAGGGACTATATAGGATCACTGTATAAAAACATTCCACCCCAACCAAACATTCTTTGCTTTTACTAATTTCACCATAGTACAGTTCTTGTAAGTGCAAGTATCCAAAGCTCTAAGCAAAGATTATATATGTGCAGGTACGTACCAATGAGGCCATAAGCAGTCCCAGTCCTTCAGCACTCCGCTGCATACATAACATATCTCAAGACTTTTATCCCTTTAAAGTCAGTAGGGCAGGCCCTGTGTGTAAAGCAGTGCTTACACACAGAATCAGACCTGAAGTAATGCTTTGTAAACCCAAAAGCACTTTCTGTTTCATAAAGAATAGCAAAAAGTCTTTCTTTCTCATTGAAAAAGACAAAAATACTTTTAATGAAATCAAGTCTCTGACCTCAAATAGAGAACCGGGTTACTTCTACTGAATAGGATTTTCACTCAGCCTTTTTCTGATGTCCTTCCTTCTTTCTGATACTGACAGATTTCAGTTGTATTCCTCCAGCAACAAATCAATTCTCCTGTGGCTAAAAGAGTACTGTAGTATAAATTTTGAGGCTAATGTGTTCCTTTCAGCTGTTTAATATCAAGTTGTTGAGAAGTGAGTTCAGCTTGTACTTTTATTATAATTTTGATTAACTTTTGCCCCCAGTCTCTGTGTAGTGATACTCTAGCACAGAAGTAACGTGAAATAAGCACAAGGTGCAAAACAGTTCTGGTGTTAAAAAATGAAAAGAAAAAAATGAAGGAAGAATTTAATCTGTGTCATTCATGCCAGATGGCTGCATTTAACTAATCAAGTTAAGCAAGATGTATTTAGGACCATCTTGTTTAATTTGATTATTTAAATGAATAAACTGCCTGTAAGGCAGTTGGGTTTTGCACATATAATCAGGTCACATTCAACTCTGGTTCATATTTGCTGATTTTGATATGGTTGGTTCATCACTTCCCTATGTAGCTAAACTGTTTTGCTTATATGAGGAATATTCAGGATCAGATGAGAATTACCCTGATGCACCAACTGATATTATGTTAATGTCGAGCAGATTAATGCTCTAGAAAATTTGCATATAATGAACACAGATCATAACCCTTTGCTGAAGTGCATATCCCTATGTGCCCGCCCCAGATAATGGGCCCTTTTCCTATCAACAGGGAACCGAGAAGGGAGGAGAAGCAGGTTCTTTAATTCCTCTTTTATGCATTCAACGAAACTACCACCATAACTGCAGAGGTATCAAGTAGTTATGTGATTATGCAAATGACATTATGCAATTCCAGCAACTGAATTAACACCACCCTAAGACTCTACATTTGCTCAGTCTACTCCAGGTATTTCCAATCCATATAGACTTGGATGAAGACAAGGGCTTATATGATCTATAAACAATGATGTTCTGACCTTTCTCCTGGCAAACTTTGTAAGTGGTTACAGTGATCCCCCATTATTTGTGGGCTGTTGGGTCTGGCCCTCTTTATGTGAGTCCTGGAATCCGCAAAGACAGCGAACCCACTCAGTATTCAAGTATGCCGTACCTGTAGCCATGCCCCCTCCCCTAATAAGGTCTGGAGGATGGTCCTGAGAGCGGGGTTTGTCTCAGTCGCCTGGGGGCTGCCAGACGTGGCTGTGGTCCAGCAAGGGAGGCGGGTGGCTGCTGCTTTTGGCAGCAGGGCGAGCGGGGCAGGCAAGTGCTGGGGCAGGCGGGCGAGTGCCGGCCGTGGCGGGTGCAGCCCCTGGGCTCCACCGGGCCCCGGCCACGAGACCTGCCTGACTGTGGGCACAGAGGAGGAGGGGTGTGGCGACTGCACTTTCCGAGCCTCCACCAGGACTGGCTTGGGGAATGCCCATGTGTGCCAGGAGCCATGGGGGATTGCCCCACACCAGCCCCAGCAGAGGGTCGGAGGCACTGTCCCCAAAACTGTTTCAGATCGGGGCTATGGCAGTGCAAAATAAAGCAGGTGAGCTAGAACACTGTTTTTACAGAGTTGTCTGTTGTCAGCGCACAGCAGCGCCCAGGCAGCCAATGGGAGACAGAGGGAGGTGGGAGGCTGTGTTACAGTTGTCCCGTCCCATCCCGGAGCAGCAGGAGTCAGAGCAAATCACACAGCAGAGCAGCACCTGGGCAGCCAATGGGAGACAGAGGGAGGTGGGACAGCAGCAGCCAGGGAAGGGCTCAAGAGTTTCTGTTAGAAGGTTCCCTGTTCTTGCAAGTTTTATTCCATTGTGAAAGTTTATCTACTGTGCATCCCTGAAAGAACTTTGTGTGGTCAGATACAAAACAGCCACATATCTAGCAGGCAGGGAGGGATGGCAGGGGCTTGGCCCGGCCCGGGTCCCCCCAACCACCTGGCTTGGCATGGCACAGCTGCCCTGCACTGGCAAGCCCCGGGACCTGCCTGACTGTGGGCACACAAAGGGCACCGCAGGGGTGGCGGGGGGAAGGTGCCCCCCCGTTCTCACATACAGACACACAAAATGGCAGCCCCGTCACCCCGTCTTGTAGCCCGGTGGAGGGCAATTCCAGCCGTGCAAAAACACACATTTACACCAAACACATCCCGGCCATGCTGCAGTGGCTCCTGGCTGGGACCAGTTTACATATTCATGAGCAAATTGGGTTTGCGGTAGGGTCTGCATGTTTTGCACACGCACCAGGTACCACAGCTCGCTGGAAAATCAACAGCGAGTATGTGGATCCCGCAAATTATGGATCGCAACTATGCAGAGGATCACTGTATTATTTAGGGTTTCCAAAAGTTTTCCACTGAAACTTCAAGTTAAAACTAAAGGACTTTTTTTTTTTTTAACTGAAAGAATGTCTCCTGTTTGTGGAATATTCTCCCCTTTCTGTCCCACTGAGATGTGTCCCAAACAAAGCACATCTCCATGGGGATGTGGCATTCTGAATACTCAGAGGAATTCAGAGTGGTGATCCTTCGCGCTGGGTGGGTTGACTCACTAGGACAGGTTGGTCCAACACAGGAACAGGTTTCCTAAAGAGGTGGTCGATGCCCCAGGCTTGTCAGTGTTTAAGAGGCATTTGGACAATCCCCTTAATAACATGCTTTTACTTTTGGTCAGCCGTAAAGTGGTCAGACAGTTGGACTAGATGATTGCTGCAGGTCCCCTTCCATCTGAAACTATTCTACCCTATTCTACTCTATTCTGTTAAATTTTCAGGGGTCAGCTTAACTACTGACACACAATTTACTAAAATTAGTAATTGGTGTACTTTGTGAAATTCAGCCCAGCTATGTTCACTGCACAAAGAGATATTGATTGTCAACCAAAAACTAGTTATTGAATTTCATTGAATACATTCAAATTTGGAAATTTTGTATGGTTTTTCTGTTTATCCTGCAGTCAATTTGTGAACAGCTGGGTAAGACTGCATGACATCATGGAAAACCAAGTTCATATATCCAGCCTGGAGAAATGTGAGGTAACAAATTTTGATGTGAAGCTGATAGAGTGAAAAACTTCACTTCTCTTAAGCAAAGCCTTGGCTTCAATGAAGTGCTACATTTCTCACAAATGTAATTTGATTGGAACTATTCTGAAGGATCTACAATGAATAAACTTAAAACAAAAGAAAGACACAGTGGGATAGCCTCTATATATTTAATCAGGCATTTCTTACCATTAGTTTTTATCAATCACGTTGCTTGTCTGATGACTGGAGTTTGTGGGGTTTTTTGCATAATTAGAAGAAACAGTTTACCTTTTAGGGCACCAGTTAATTATATTTCAAGCTCACAGATTGCAGTTGTTTTTCATTATCCACATATGGAACTGTAAAAAATAAAGCAAATGCTACTGTTATAACATAGCATTCCTCTCAAAGTTTACAAAAGCAGGGTGAGCTAATGGAAAAACAACCACTAAATAAAGCACCAGTTGGCCTAGTTTCTAGGCTTGCTTTTAACTTTTTCCCTTTTTTGGCTATTTCAGAAAAGATACTCTGATTCTTCCCACTTTATTTTTAATCAGACAGGAAATAGATAACAATAACTTTTATCTTTGACAGAGACATGTTGAAACATATTGCATCAGATTAATGATATTTGTGTTAAAAAAATAATTCCCTTTCTGTTGCTCTATTTCCTTGTAAATGAGCAGACAGACAAGAAACTTCAGTTTCCCTGTGTATGCTCATGCCCTTGCTTGTCAGGACCAGGCATAAATTTTGTACATACTACCTTGAAGACAGTGAAATGCATGTAAGCACCACTGCCATATGAATCTAAATAAATACAGTCAGCCCTTGAATACCACAGTACTGTGGGTTTTGGTGCCCCCCCGCGCAGCCCTCCATCCATGTAGAACGGCAGCTCATTAATACGCAAATTTGTCCCACACCCTTACACTGCTCCCTGGCACTCCGTCACTGTTTCAGCACTGCCCTGCTGTGTGTTGGTGTTTATGTCAGCGTTTCCCAGTGCCCACACTGGGAAAAACCCCTTTTCCGCTTGGCTGGGGACACTGTTGCAGGGAGCCGCCCATGCCACTGTCCTGCTGTCTCTCTGGGTGGGTAGATATCTCTGGTCTCTCAAGGTAGACATCTAGACATCTACCCTGAGAAAGTCTCAGACACCACGTCTAACCTGAGTGTGTAAATCTTTCATAACTGCAAGAAGTCTCCTTGATCGGAGTGAGGCAGGTGCGGCACCAGGGGGACCTGGCACGGCCACCTCCCTCCAAGCGGAGCAGAGTGGGGTGGGCACTGCTGAGCAGACCTGCCGCAGCTGCCTCCCTCCATGTGAAGCAGGATGGGCGTGGCGCAGGCAGAGCAGTGCGCCCGTGGTCCGTGCGGCATGGCATGGTGGTTGATTTGAATATTCATGAGTGTCTAATTTGAATATTCATGACAGTCAGTTCGCACAGGCACAGTCACAAAACGAACCTCCTTAATCGCTGAAAAATCATGCCGTGTAGAAGTGAAGCCGTTATCTGGGAGGCGCAAAGTGGAGAGGCCTTACTGTGTATAAACTGCTTCAAATGCAAACATGTCTCAACATAATTAGAGTACTTTAAAATTATTAACAAACAGATTTTCAACCTTTACTCAAATACAGAGGACTATTTCCTTATATGTATTTCAAGTAGACTGGGCCTGTAGGACTGTAATTGCTTCTAAAGCAATGCATACATAAGGGTCTCCATTGTTCATTAGAATGTGAGTTTGATCCCCATATGGACCATTCACATAAAGAGTTGGATTCGATGATCCTTGTGGGTCCCTTCCAACTCAGAATATTCTGTGAAATCTGTGAAAAGCATAGCATCACGGAATCACTCAGGTTCAGCTGATCCTGAACTGATCCACAGATAAGTGTTTTTTTCACCTAAATTGACATCATAATCCAAAATTCTTGGTATACCATATACTTGGGACACCCCCTGAGGTCCCTGTCAACGTGAATTATTCTCCAATTCTGCACTTCTATCACGAAGTACTAAATTATCCTTGACAGCCATTTCTCCCGAATAAACAAACTTGCTCCTATAACCCTATAACATGTGGAGAGAGGGCAGAAGGCAAAGTGGAAGGAGTCTATTGCAACTGAACATGAGGCAGATAATGCACTGTGGGATCTGGAAGCCATGAATGTACAAAGTGTGGGATCAGATAATTTACCCAGGAGACTGAAAGCTGACATAGCTGTTGCTGAAGGATGCAATTTTTTCCCCAAGGGTACAGTAAGGTTTTTTTATAGGATATTACATCTTAGACCAGGTAGAGGAGCACATAGAGGGAAAGCCAACCTTAGAGAATGCACCCAATTTTGCTCAGATCATATTGCAGAGCCACTAATCCTGACAGTGGAACCCATCCTTATTAAGATAAAAGAGAGTAAATTTCAGAGGTACTATGTAATTGTTTCTGGAAGAGGCTTTGTCTCTCATCACAGACACATGAGCTGCACCTACAAGAAACAGTAACGGAAAAAACCTATCAAAAGGAGTAAGATATATAGAAGCATGTTGGTTTGTAATTCACTTTGAAAAAAGTTAAGCACGGTTAAGTACTGAAGTTCCTGCTGAGACTGCAAGAAGAAAAAAATATGTTACCAATAATCAGGAAGTATGAAATACTATAAATCATTCTTTTCTGACAACCTAGGGATCATAATTGATGTTTTGTCTTCTGCAAGATGCTACACAAAAAGCAGCAAGCTGGGCAGTAGTCCTGAACACTCAGTCTTTTGATAGACTTTTATTTATTAAGACTGCTGGTGAAGCCTTCAGATAACAGGAGAGTCCTAGCTCAGCGCTCAGTGGAGTATTTCTTTACATTTCGTTTAGGCATTTTCTCTCTCTAACCTGAGAGCACAGCTGCATTCTGATAGGCATGGTCCAGATGTATAATTAGGGAAAGACACTGCAAGGAAAATAGGAGAGAGATTCTAAGTGAGCAAAAAGATGAGAGGAGGAGCACAGAGATACAGAGTTTGTCCAAGGTCACAAGGCATGTCAGTGGCAGCACTGCAGCCAAAACTCAGATCTCCTGACACCCAATCCAAGAATCAACGGAAGTATGAGATGAAACATGTAGCTGAACTTTAGGCTATGTGAATTCAGGGCTCTCTGGGCTGCTCTAACTCTCTTTCTCTGCTGCTCCACCCTTAAAAGCAAGCTATGATCACTGACTTGTAACAAACAAATAACCTTGCTTCGGTGTGTCTGCAGACATCACCCTTGCAAATTACCTTGCAGTTCTCCTCCCCAAGCTTCCACTCAGCCTGAACCGTTTGATCCCTGCTGCCTTTGTGAAGCTTTTGAAATTAACGCTTTAAATTCTGGAAGAGCAGCTCAGAAGTGGGGGGGAAAAAAAAGACAGTTTTACATTTTTTAAAAGATGCACTTATTCTCATCATGGCTGAGTTTTGTGGCAGTTTGTAAGCAGAATAGCAAGTGGAAGGTTTTGGTGTGTTTTTCCAGGCCTGTCTGCTTGTGCTGTGGAAATCCATACTTTTTCTCGTTTGTTTTTCAGTGCAGTTAGGCCACAGTAAGCCACCTCCTCAGCAGAGGCTGCACCTGTGTGTATGTGGACCAAAGAGAGGGGGTACACGTGTTTTTCCAGGCCTGTCTGCTTGTGCTGTGGAAATCCATACTTTTTCTCGTTTGTTTTTCAGTGCAGTTAGGCCACAGTAAGCCACCTCCTCAGCAGAGGCTGCACCTGTGTGTATGTGGACCAAAGAGAGGGGGTACACAGCACTCGAAATTGATTGTGCCATTTTCCTCATCTTTTGGGACACGAAAGGCCCTCAAAAATTTCCCTCAGCCGTACACATCACCTATGCAGCCCATGAGCAGCTGGCAAGGCAAAAGATACCATGAACAGTAGTTGATCATGGTATCCTAGAACCATAGAGTGCTTTGGGTTGGAAAAGACCTTAAAGATCACTTCGTTCCAACCCTTCGGCCACAGGCTGGGATGCCACCCACTAGATTAGGATGCTCATGGCCCCATCCAACCTGGTCATGAACATTTCTATAAGATGCGGCATCCACAACTTCTCTGGGCAACCTCTTCCAGTACCCCAGTATCCTCTTGAGTAAAGAAATTCTCCTTAACACCTAATATACATCACCTTTTTTGTAATTTCCCCCCTTTAGGAAAACATATTGAAAAGAAAAAAAAATAAACCAACTAAAATGCATAGTTTGTGCTTACGAAATGTTATCAGACTTAATTAAATTCAGTTCCTTACTTTGTAACAGGATAAAACAACAAAAAGTAGTGATTCATTAATTTTGATGAAAAAAATGAGTATCAGAAGACAATCTGTTCTGTATAAACATGTGAAAAAATTCTACTGAACCTTTACAAATTATTTTTCTTCAATAATTTTCATCTTTGCATCCCAAGAAGTTGACTGAGAACTTCACGGTGCAGCTACAATGGATGTGTATTCTTGGTTTTCTTCTTCACTAAATTCTGAGGAAAAAAATGAAAAAAACGTATCATTGTGCATTATACACTAAAATATCTTGAAGGGAGATGATGAAGACAGTTGTTGAGGGCATTTGACTTTGATTGGTTTTAGAGGGACATAAAAATAAGACTACCTTGGGAAAAAATACATACAAAATCAGTCAGATTGCAAAGTTTCTGCTAAAATATTACTCTTGGTACCTTGAGGGGGGCAGGGTGGAAAAGCAGCTCTTCTGTCCATAATGTGTATTTTTTTTAACATTTACAAATTATTTTTGACTTGGCCATGCAGGGAGCCCACTTTCAACCCTCAATTTGAAAATCATGTAGGCTTTATAAAGTCTTCCACCTGCATCTCTTTTTTGCATCACAGTTCTTTATCCTCTAAAGGATGAAAACCCAGGCATATAAAAACTTTGTTAGGCTGTCACTATCAATAGAGTAAAAAAAAATAATGGTTGACAAAGAAGAAACAAATTGCATCTTCGAATAAGTTTCCTTCATGCTCTTGTTAAAAGCTATAACCTCTGATGTTAACTAAATTTAACCCATTCTGACCCTTGCAGTGGCCCTTAACCTCTTCTTTATTCTGCTTCCTGTGGCTGCTGAAGAAAACTGGCCCAGTCATTGGAAAAGCGCTCTCTGTTGCGCACAAAGCCCCAGCCTGGCTGCTAGTCTGTCAGGAGGGATAGAATAGACGGGGAGGTCAGCACCTGTGCTGAGGAGCAGGTGACAGGGAACTGCTTGGACCATTCTAGGGCAAGTTGTAATAGTTTCTACCCTTTAAATATCGCACTGTAGTTTCGGGTATTCAAGGCAGTGAAGTTCACGTTTTCTTTGTGAATGTAGACTTTAAACAAATTAATCTATTGCTGTTCAACTGACTGTAAAATTAGTAGATTTACTGTTGCAAAAAAAAAAAAAAAAGAAGAGAGCTTTCACTTCCACTTTAATAAGGTCACGGATGTGTCCTAGGCTGCTAACAAAAGCAGCTTTTAAAATCTTTGCAGCTGAACCCAACAACTTGCAAAGGCTGTAGAACAATGTCTTCAATGTACAGTGGAAACTCCTCTCCCTACAGTCAAGATGTAAAACTAGACAGTTAAAAAACTTTCTATACTGCAAAGTTTTAACTCTAATTGCATCTCGCCCCAGGGACCCATGGGCTTGCTCTACAATTAACATTTTAATAAATTCAGCCAGCCTTGCTTTTCAGGGAGAAAAATCGGCTCTTTGCCTGAATTCAGTAAATCAGCCCAAGCAATTTAACAGCAGCACATGCATCTTCAAAAGATTTAATTTCTACAATGGGGGAGATTTCTGAAATCAAACAAAACTTCATCTGTTTCAACTATATTCGTGTATTTTGTGCAGGGCATCAGTTAGCAGTGACCATTTACCACTCACTGCAACAGAATTTTTGGGTTTCCTTTAATTTTTTGCTGTCTCTTGGTAGAATAATAAAAATAGACAAGTTTGTGTAGGAAGCAACTTTCAAAAGCTGTGGATGGAAAATGGCTAAACGAGATACTGCAGATCCAGAAATCTGGACCTAGTGGATACCCAGAATTTCTCCTTAAATACATGTTTACTCTGATGTGTTCTCTGCCATATGGCAATGCTCAGCTCAGCTCAAGGGAGTTTTTGATCTGAGTTATGTGTAAAAGTCCATTATAAATACTAATGGGAAAAGAAATACTAAGGAGTGTAAAGAGGAGGCTACAAGCCCTCTCTGAACACAGGGACCACAGAAGCACAAAATCATGGTTACAACCAGTAGGAGGGTAGAGGGGGGCCCTGCCAGCTGCTGCTAAAGAGCAGGAGTGGGGAAGAGTAAGAGACTCTCCAAGTCCTCTCCAAAGCTTCCATGCTGAAAAACACTGTGAAGGAGGGAATTACACAGGAAAAACAGGAAAATAGAGGTGCACTGGGTAAGCAGACCTCCAGATGCACTTGTAAGCACAAGTGTGCCAGAGACGAATCACAGATTTAGTAATAAGACTGAAAAAACCTGCTGTCTAACCCACTGCTACTGGTCCACGTCCAAGGGCCTTAGCCATTGTATAAACACAACAATATCAGTAATAAATTTCTGATGATCTTGATCAGCACTTGAAATTTTTTGACCAGATATTGAGAATTACTGCTCCAGCTTATGAAGCAGGAAGATATTCACCATGGACCAAAGAAAGACCAGTCCTTCACCCAGTGTCAGAAGGGTAGACCTCCTTGCAGGTGTAGGGCACTTCAACAGCTTGCATCCTGCTCCCACAAAATTAATGATGAAGTCTGAATGAAAATAAACTATAGCCTTGTGTCTCCAGGTGAACATCACAGAATCACAGAATATTCTGAGTTGGAAGGGACCCACAAGGATCACCAAGTCCAACTCTTAAATAGCACCACTGCCTCCCTGGCGGGAATCGACCCCCTGGTCTCCCGCATGAGAGGGGGGGACACTCACCACCATACTAAAGAGGATTTTTAACATGCTGTCATCCAGCTAAGGGCATTCTCACTCTCTGCTTACTATACCCAGAATGGGTATTCTCATAAACTGTTTACTGTATCTAGAATGTATAGCTTTGGAGGGAGGTGTTAGGGGTGACTATGGTAGTGCTAGGTTGATAGCTGGACTAGACGATCTTAAAGGTCTTTTCCAATTTTGATAATCCTGTGATTCTTTGATATTGATTTTCCAACATCCCCAGCTGACATTGATACCATCCCCCACAGATCGGTTGTTAGTATGGAAGAAGCTTCCCAGTAGCACCTTGTGTCTCGCATTAATTAGTAACATCTTAATTAATTAATAATATTAATTAATTAATTAATAACATCTGCACTGGCCAATCACTACACTTTTCATGTGTGAGGGCAAGAAATCTCTCCATAACATCCTTTCTCCTCCTCATATATTTGTATTTAAACTTATCTGGGGAATGAATCATCCATAGTTTGGCACAAGGGATAGGAGAACAGACCTTGATATGGCACAAAAAATAATAAAACAAAACTAACAATTTTTTTAACCAGCTTGGGAAAGTAAATATCAAATGAAAAAAAGAGGGGGAAAAATGAAAAAAAAAAGACAGATGAAAATTTAGGAATTAAAAATCAAATAATACTGAGAGTATCGTCAGGGGTAGGCAGAGGATGATGTGCATCAGGCATAACAGAAAGGAGAAAGTTATTATTAACTGCATTGATTATGATAGTGCCTTTCAAATCATTAAGACTGCAGTCCCGCTGAGGTTGGCACATATGAAAACATGGCCCCAGGACTATTAGAGTATAAACAGACATGAGACAAAGAACAAGGAGAAAGAGTACAATGAACCTCAAGAAAGATCTAGTTAATTGAGGATAAACAGCATGAGAAGGCTGCACTATTTCTCGGTGCACTAAATTTAATTAGAAAGGCATGAAGTAAAACAAGCATCAGGTTTAAACTTAGCAGAATTAAATAAAGGGAAGAGAGAAGGAATGCAAGTTGTATGCTCTGAAGTACCTTGCTTTCATGCAGGTAGTTTTTATCACAGTGAAGAGGATTATTAACTTTATTGCTGCTACTAACATTACTGCAAATTATCTGTCTTATGGGGATGGTTCTCAGAGCAGCAATAGTAGCTAACTGCAAGCAAGGCTGCAGACAAGCTCTCCTCTAATGCATATTGCAGAGATGGTAATAAAAAAAATATCTCTCCAGGCTCCAGCTTTGCCAGAATTTCTCTTCATGCTTATTCAAATTCCACACTTGATTTCCAGAACATGAAAAGAGCAGTAAAAACCTTTTTTGTGTCGTCTTCTCGTATTGTGGAATATTTCACTCTCCACAACTGGACACTGTAGAATTTGAATAATTTATATTGCAAGAGCATCAAACTGAGATCCAGTTTTCTTAGGCATTCTACTGATGTAAGTGGTGGCAATTCCTGTTCCCGAAGAGCTTACAACTCTAAAGGCATAAAGCCTGAGTGAAATAAAAAAATACACAAAAGAACAGGATGGAAAAAACAGGCTCTATTTGCATGTAATAGGAGAAGCTACAGTTGTCATTCAGGCTCTTAACACAGCTCACCACCTACTTGGCTAATTCTGTTGTTGGCATTTTTCCAAATTCATTACTGCAGGTGAGGAGTTTTAATGAGGATAAGGTGATATGAATGAACTTCAGATTGTGAATTGACTTAGTAAAGTTCTCTGGGTTTGCACACAATTACCATACGATCTTTTTTTCACATGTGTGTACCACAATGACAATACAAAAATACGCGCATGAAATTAAACCATTCTAAGACACAGTTAAGAACAAAAAGCTTTCAACCCAATAAAAGAAAGATCAGATTTTTGTTGCATTTCTTCTTCCTGGGCAGAAAAGGGGGAGAGGAAAGAGGGGTCACTTAGCAGGCCTAAAGCTTATAACCAAAAATATTCTGATTTTTTTTAAGCAGGAAGGACAGCGGATAAGGCCTCCCATAGTGTCGTTTTGTACTAAATTATGAACACAAGCACACTCTCAGTCTGAGTGTTGTTCTAGCTCGCACCCAGCTGGCCGAAGAGCATCCCTCGATGGACACAAACACCTGGGCCTCTGAAAAGACATCCTCAGTACACACTGCCTCTCCAGAGCAACAGGAGTCACACTGTTCAGTCTGATTCTCTTCGTGTGTAACTTACAACAGGGGATGACACGTTTGCACGCGAATTTCAGCTTCTTTTCCAAAGGCTTCTGTCTCCAAATTGGATGGAGGAACTCACAAACCCAAGACAAAGATGGTAACAAATCCAAACATCCAACAACACACTTTCGGACTGACTCATGCAACTACAGAACGGCACACGCTGCTGACCCCTGCAGACACAGCTCTGCCGTGCACTGCCCGCACCCCGCACACGAGTGGGGAGAGATATTAGGGTACACAGCCCGGTGTACCGGTGTGGGTACACTGCCACATCCAGCTCTGGGGGCCTCAGCACAGGTAGGACATGGACCTTCTGCAATGGGTCAGAGGAAGACCACGAAGATGCTCAACAGGCTGGATAACCTCTCCTGTGGAGACAGGCTGAGAGAATTGGGATTGTTCAGCCTGGAGCAGGCTCCAGGGAGACCTTACGGCAGCCTCACAGTACCTAAAAGGGGTCTATAAGAAACATGGGAACAGATTTTTTAGCGTGGCCTGTAGTGATAGGACAAGGGGTTACGGTTTTAAACTAAAAAGAGGGTAGATCTAGCCTAGATATAAGTAAGAAATTTTTTACAAGAAGGGTATTGAAAACACTGGCACAGATTGCCCAGAGGTGTGGTAGAAGTCCCATCGCAGGAAACATTCAAGGCCAGGATGGACAGGGCTCTGAGCAACCTGACCTAGTGGAATATGTCCCAGCTCCTTCTGTTTATTGCAGGATTAGACTAGATGATGTTTAAAGATCCCTTCCAACGCAAACCATTCAGTGACTCAGGTGCACAACTCAACACACAACACACAGAGAAAGCACTCCACTCCCACGTAATCTCTGCTCACAGCCACAAACTACCCTCCTGGGATGGCCCCGGAGCACCGTGAGGACCATCTGCCAGCCGTGGTCCTTACACCCAGAGCAGCTCCCACAGCACAGCAAAGACACTGAGAATCAACAGAATAATGCAGCTCAGTGGGTACACCCAGGAAAACAACACTTCCCAACAACTGCACACACAGAACCAGACACACAGCACATGTGCGTGGGCATGGAAATGTGGGAACACAGGACAAATGCAGAGATCCACACACACAAGGCAGAAGCAGAAACTCTCCGTATTTCTGTGGCAAACAGAGAATCACATCAATCTGTACCAAAGGTACACACAGATATCGTCAGGAAGGGGTCTGTGGACACATGAGTGCACAGGCATACACAGACACACAGGCACACACACAGGTGGACACACGGACTGACAGGCACAGGAACACAGGAACACAGGAACAGACAAGTGGCCGCAAGGACATGGGCACAAGCAGGCACACACAGACAGACAAGTGGACACGTACACACAGGCACACGTGGACACACCGGCACACACAGGCACAGACATACAGAACACACTGACACAGATAGATGGACGGACACATAGGCACACACTGACAGAATCACACACAGAATATTCCGAGTTGGAAGGGACCCACACGGATCATAGAATCCAACTCTTAAACGGCACCACTGCCTCCCTGGCAGGAATCGAACCCTCAGTGTCATGAGAGATGGGGACACTCACCACTGCACTAAAGTGGATTTTCTGACACACAGGAACACACGGACAGACAGGCGGACACACAGGCACACACTGACACACAGGAACACACGGACAGACAGGCACACACTGACACACAGGCACACACGGACAGACACACGGACACACGGACACACGGACACACAGGCACACACGGACAGACACACGGACACACGGACACACACACTCCACTCGCACACGCGCGCTCACGCACACGGGCACGCGCGGGCGCAAGGGGCGGGGCCAGGGGGCGGAGGCACGGGCGGAGGAAGAGGAAGAGGACGAGGAGGAAGAGGAAGAGGAAAGGGGAGGGGCAGGCTATTCCGCAGCTTGCCGGCTGCCTGGGCCGATTCCTCGGCTGCTGCGGCGGGCCGGAGCCACCGGCTCGGGTCAGCTCGGTTCGGCCCGGCCCGGCTGCAGGTAAGCGAGGGTTCCGGGGAGCCCCAGGCACACACACACACACACAGTGACCTCCGCGATACGCGCAGGGCAGGGAGGCACGGTAGTTCTACCAGCTGTTTTTAGACTCTCCTGTGCATATCCTGTTATTTCTTTTCTGTGCCCTGTGGCTAGCTTGAGTTTGGGATCCTACAGCACACCGCTCTATTATACTGGCCTGTGCAGGAACTGTTCTGGCACCATCTTCAAGCGGTTTATATAGACTTTGCCCCTTCTGCTATGATAACGAAGTCCGTTCCAGGTTCCAAACTTTTCACAGTAAGTTTATTCATAGGCAGGTCATTTCACTTGTTCCTGCGCTAATCCTGCTTAGAATTACAAATAGCTCCTTATCTTTGGGGATGGTGCCACCCTAAGTTTAATGTTTCTGTAAAAAAGGGAAATCAATCAATACTTTAAATGTCTAATAAAACAGGATTGAAATTAAGGCACTGTTGTCACTTTTGAAACATGAGTGAACCAGTAGAACTCGAGCTTAAAACACAATAAGGAAACTTTTTTTAAACATTTTTTTTAAGGTTACTGAAATAACGTTAGTCCATGTAAAACCAAGTAACTACCTGGATTACTTTCACAAAATGACATTTGGAAAACTGGAAAAAATACACGCTATGAGAAGCAAATTGCATGCTAACTATGGAAGCGTTTTCAATCCTGGCATAAGCTGTATTTTAAGTATTGTAGTGTTTACTTTGTAATGTTTTAATGCCAAGGGGAAGGTTTTGCATGGCAGTCTTCATCTGCATGGTCAAAGCTTTGAAATTCCTAAACCTTACAAAACACAGGAGTCAGGCTGTAGATGTTTCATGTTGCACGAATCACAACTTCATTCTCTGTGTGACTGGAGTGGTTTGAAATTAATGTGGCTTAAATGAAAAACTTCCCAAAGAAAAGTATAATCCGCCAAAAAAGTTCTGGCATTCAGATACTTAATTAAAAAAATCTGGACTGAAAATAAGAGAAATGTGACATGCCTGTTTATTTGACAGCAAATTCTCCCTCTTAACCAGTGGCTAATCTCTATACACAAACAAGCTATGTAAGAGTAGATACTCTTGTGAGGAGAAAGGAACTAGAAGTATCAGATTCTTTAAAGAGGTTCAGGATCAGATTTTAAGATACTCAGGATAACATTAACTCCTCATAAATTTTGCTCCTTAAACTTTCTCTCTGGGTTAATCCCTGTGTTACTGTAAAATGACTGTTGATTGCTCATTCTGTATAGTAACACTGTGCATCGTTTTTTGAAAGTAGTTTCAAGGACCATGGTGTACTGAACTGCCATCAAGCCTTCTAATATAACTAGAAGAATCTGACTGACGGGGGTAACTTGGTTTTTTCCTTCCTCAGAATGACTGCCTTGCGCGCGATGAAACACTTATGTCAAGCAACCAGAAATGAGAACAGATATGCAAAAAGGTTCTTTGGTACTCTTCTGACACAGGCACCACCAAAGGGGTTCTTTCTTTCACGCTGGATGCCGGTACCTGACCCTAGAAAGTCAACTGCGTTTGCACTTACTCAGTCATTTTGTACAGCTGAAAAATCTCAGACAGAACCAAAAAGGAAAGCAGCATTTGGAAGCGTTGGGCGAAGAATCCCCTATCGTATTTTGCACGTAATCAACCAGGATGGAGAGAGCTTAGGAAACATGCACCGAGCAGAGGTACTCAAGCTTATGGATCAACATGACCTGAAACTAGTTCTCCTTCGTGAGAATGTAGAACCTCCAGTATACAGACTAATGACTGGGCAGCAGATCCATGAAGAACAGCTTAGACGGGCAGAGAAGAAAAAAGCAAGTCCAAAATCAGGTATGTACGCTGTAGACACTACAACACTGAGCGCTTCAAAAAATGCTGCACTGAAAGTGGTTTCAGCAAATTAAATCCTCTGACTTGTATTTGTATAAATCCAAAGCAGTGTCACTGCAGTCCACATGATTAAGGATTTGCAGTGGTGAAAATAAAATCTTGGCTTAGTCTGGTCTTCCACAGAGAAGCCTTTTATTGTCTTCTCAGGATTTACTATTTTGGCATCTGCTGACTTAAAAAAATATTTTTATTTAAGTGGATGTAACTACACTCTGGTTCCATGAGACTTACAGAATTTCTGTTCTTTTACTGAGGCATAGTGACAGGCAGTTTTTACAGGCTGAGTACCAGATACACCAGTACAGTATATATATACACACACAAAATTGTCACTAGTAGTCATTAAACAGTCTGTATCACTTGCTGCTAGGAAGACAAAGTCTGGAACTCTTTCTCTACAGAGTAAGAGAAAATATTTTTGAATATTGAGAAAAAAGTATTGAACACTTTTAAGGTTTCTTTTTCTTAAGATAACCTGCTCCAGCAGATTAACAAACTGAATTGGGCAAAGAGGTTTTGCAAAAGCCATGTGACCTTGTATCCTCTTCTTATCCTCAGGCTAACAAAGATATCTGTGATTTGGGTAGAATTCTGAGTTCAGAGGAGAGCAGTATTGTGGTAGTGAGTTGCTCTGTTCAAGAGCATTCAAGAGCAAGGTCATTCAAATGGTAAAACTATTTTAGAGGAACTCTAAAGCGGAGGAGACTGCAAATTGTTCAAGTCTCTGTATTACAAAGCATCCTCCTGCTTCCAGTTGAATATTGTACTTCACCATTCAATAAAATGGGCTTGAGGTGAAGAGCTACATAACATCAAAGCTTTCACTGTGCTAAAAGTAATGCTATGTTCAGAATGTAGGAATTTGCACACTGAATCTTTAATTCCAGATCCAATCCTTACCTGTTTGTTATACCTACATTGTGAATGTTACGAACAAGACTGTAATTAAAAATACCTTAAGCCTTCTGACCCTGTAGAGATTTCCCTGTGTGCCCCAAACATGCACTTAGTCTCCCAGTTATGGCAGTGAGTGTGAAAATATCAAGTAATCACCTTCTCAGGTGAGAGTGGTGCATGCTGAGACACTGAGAGTGGGATGCTCTGAGAAAGCAGGATGGGAGGAGGGAGTTAAGCAGACAAAGCACCATAAGCTGTTAGAAGAGAGCAACTGATACAATTTGTCAAATATTAAGCCAACGCAGTTTCAGTTCTGTTTTAAACAGGGGTGGTTCAGAAGGAGTTATCCTTTTCTTCAGCTATTGCCAAGAATGACTTAGAGATCAAGACTAAACAGATAGCACAGTGGATTGAAAAGAAACACCATGTTAAAATTACCATCCGGCAAGCAAAAGGTTGCAATACAGACATGGTAAGTGAACTCCTGAAAATTGGACCAAAAACTTCATTAAATAGCTGTAATTATATTAACCTTCCCTCTTCAATACTGGTACGATGTTTAGTATCTCATGTACTGCTATGTGAAGGGCTAGGTCCTGACCAAGTAACCCTTAAGCTGCTTCTGTTCAAACACCACAGTTCTAGAAAAGTAGTCCCACAGAGCCAGTTCCATCACCATGGTTTCTTTAGCAGTTACAATAGTGGCTTTGACAGCACAGTGTGTACTTATTAACTGAGCTGGTCAAATTTTCCTATCTATGCCTTAAACCAGCTCACTCCCTTTTAACAGTGAAGTTTGAAAAAATTCTCCTTTTAGCTGTATTGTTTAAATAACCTAACTGTGCTTTTGAGATCCATGTGTGCAACGATGGCTAAGGTCAGTTGTCCAATACAACATGAAAAAGTATTGGAATGGTGTTCCAAGGCTGGCAAAGGGAACATCTATGCAGATGTTAGATAGCTAAAACAACTTACTAGTNGAAGATGAATCAGGAGACCACCCTAAATGTTAAGAAGTGGCTTAATCCCTCTCTACTGACTTTCCTACAACTGCTTAAGAGTAAAGAACAAAGTTAGGAAAGGACAAACTGAACTACTCAAACCAGGGCTAGCACCCAGCTTGTTTCAGCTGATAGCTAGACCGTAAGCAGGAGATCATGTCATTAGAGAACAACTTGGAATATT
>WEKX01020591.1:438887-484248 GCA_013390025.1 Pitta sordida | reverse complement strand
GTTTGAAAAAATTCTCCTTTTAGCTGTATTGTTTAAATAACCTAACTGTGCTTTTGAGATCCATGTGTGCAACGATGGCTAAGGTCAGTTGTCCAATACAACATGAAAAAGTATTGGAATGGTGTTCCAAGGCTGGCAAAGGGAACATCTATGCAGATGTTAGGGAGCTAAAACAACTTACTAGTATAATTGTGGGGCCCTGAGATTTGATTGTCATTTGCACAAATGGCTTTTTTTGTAGATTCCATGTAAGATTTTCTTTTCCATGTAACGTCTCTAGTGAATTAGGTTTCCTTGATGACTGTCAACTAAATTGCTGGGGAAAATTGTGATACTTATCATTTCATCCAAAAGGAGCAAGACTTTTAAATCCACATGAGAAACCAATTATGTGAGAGAGCAGAACATTTCATGACACAGTCCAGATTTACATTGTCCTTAGGTTTAACAGCTTAATTATGAGTTTAGGAGGTCAGCATGCACTGTTGTCACTCAGTTCAATACTAACAGGTTCTGCTAAACTTAGAACAATACTGCCCCTTAAGAGGAAAGCCCCATAACAGTAGTATGTCTAAATCTAGTGGAGGAGGAGGGTGGGGAGGAGTCAGATGCAGACCACTCTTGTGGACACCCTTAAACAGCAAAACAAGATGAATCAGGAGACCACCCTAAATGTTAGGAAGTGGCTTAATCCCTCTCTACTGACTTTCCTACAACTGCTTAAGAGTAAAGAACAAAGTTAGGAAAGGACAAACTGAACTACTCAAACCAGGGCTAGCACCCAGCTTGTTTCAGCTGATAGCTAGACCGTAAGCAGGAGATCATGTCATTAGAGAACAACTTGGAATATTTTTCTCCCTGTATTTGTGCATTCACTTAGTCCTATTTTTCTCCTCCTTTTTAGTTCACGCTTTTTGATCAAATTTTGGAGACTGTGTCTGAGAAAGCCACTTACCTTTCCAAGCCACAAGTTACCAGAGAAGGAGTGAGTGCCTGTGTCTTGAGACATATGTCTGACAAAGAGTTGAAAGCACACCAGAAGATGGAAAATCAGAAAAGCAGTACAGTAAAGAAAGATGAAAATGAAGATCTGAAGTCAAATGAGTTGCCTCAGTGACTTTAACAAGCAGTGTAAACAATATTAATTTATTAAAATATAAACTTGATATGTTGACTTTTGCACTGGTTATTCCATGAAGAATATTGTCTCAGTTAACCTTTACTGCAGAGTCAGGATTTCAACAGTTGGTATTTCATTTTCCACGAGCTTGTTCACTGTCTTGGTCTCTGTCACAAGCCCATCCTTTCCTGGCTGTGCTTTAGGAGGAATGTAGCCACTCAGACGAGAGGCTAAGCTTCTCTTAGGACGAGAACGCTTGGCCTAGCAGAAATAAATCTAGAATTAGTAATTTTAACATGTCTATGGAACAAAGACTACTACCGGGGTGGGGAAAGAAGAAATCAATGAATAGGCCCCCACTGCATTAGCCGAAGGAGCTTCAGAAGTTAAGAATCTGACAAATCAACTGGATAGTTGACCTGTTTTTCTGCTTGAAGTCACATTTTAAAACATGTAATATTTACTGTTCTCTGCAGTGACAGGGTATGGGTTAGAAGAGTATAACTTACTTTCAAGTTCAGCTTTCTCTTTTCAGGATCATGTACAACTGCGTGCCTTGCTAGGCTCTGCTACAGTTACAAAGAGCAGGGGAAAAAAAGAGTTAGGTTTATATCATTTCAAACTATATGATTCAGGTAACAACAGTTTAAAAAATACATACTTTCATTGCAAACACTCTTCCACAGCCTGGATAATCGCAAGAGAAAGGTTTTTTCTCCTCATGAAAAGAGAGGATATGGCTTTGAAGGTTAAATAAAGTTGTGTAAGTTCTTCCGCATCCTTCCCTCGGGCATCGGTAGACTTCCCTTTCCACAGCGTGTGTTTTTTGATGCTGCTTGAGATAATCCTTGCGTTTAAAGGTTTTGCAACACTCATTGCAAACTATTGGCTCTGAGTGGGAGAGAGAAAGGAAGAGTATAAATTAACAGTTTGTTTTTAATAGAAGCTCAGAATCAACCCTGCTAGTCCTCCAGAACAATGTTAAAATGCACATGAAATGTGAGGAACTGAGACTGGAAGAGAATAATGCATTATGAATCATCCAGATAGGAAATCTTGCATTAAACAATTCCTTGTTAGCTGCATCACAAAGCAAAGTTAGTATACTGAGCAGCATTTTCATCAGATAAAGGGCTAGCCAGAGTGATAACCATTTTGCCAACGAAGCGTTAGTAGGCGAGTTTGTACACAATGACAAGTTGATGAAGTGAGTCCAGCAAGGACTCTTCTTCAGATTCGTAGTTGGTTTCCTATTTGCATTAAAAGTTCAGTTTATTAAAGCATTTGGAATTTACCTGCATGACTGACTTTATTATGTTTCAGAATCTCTGTCCAAGTTTTTCCAGTATATGAGCAGTTTTCTTTCTTGCATGCATAGCCTGTTGGACAGGACAGATGTTTACAGTCACAAAGGGTCTGGCAAACAGTCCAGTTTTACAAGGAGGAACTCCACTTCTAGCCTTTAAAAACTAAGTAATGACTTTGCTTGCACTGCAGGGCACTGGGAAAAGAGACAAGGAATGCAAATTAAAGCATGAGAAAATACTAACAGGTTGAAGAAAAACCTTATATCAGTGACACAAGTCGTCCAGAGAGGCTGTGGGAGCCCTAGCCATGGAAAGATTGAGAAGTACTGGATGCAACCCTTGACAACCTGGTCTTAACTGATCCTTTGGAGCTGGACCAGATGATCTCCAGCATTCCTTTCTGACCTAAATTATTTTTTGAAACTCCCTCTTCTTGCTTCAGTAGAGCCACTTCTTTTACTCAAATAGATTAAATAATTAGTAATATGTGTAGTATGCATATATTATTTCTATATAAATATTTGTACTGCATATTAAAAAAAGCCTTGACCATACAGTAATACTGCAGAGTCTAGAGACTCTTACCATTCTATCAAGCAAACTGGAACCACTGAAAATCAACACCATTGAAATCTCAGGACTGGAAAGGTCAAACAACTATGAAAAAGTCCTTTTCTTAAGAAAGGAATGCAGTACAAATCACAGGTTCCTGGATACTCTTCTAGTCTGTTTGGTTTTGGTTTTTTTCTATCACTGGAAAGCTGTTTAGCTGTCAACTGTACTGAAGGAATAGGAGTGTAGCAGGATTAGCTCAAACATACATGGCCATGTCATGATGTCAAAACACACATGGTTTTGCCAAGGCTCCACAGGAGATTTGTGGCGGAACTGGCAGCTCATTTTAAGTTCTAGAGGTCTATGCTAGTGCCTTAACCATTAGCCCATCTCCAGAAGATGGAATGTTGACAAGGAAGGACCTCAAAAGAAATGACTGAAGAAATCATGAGTCTATTCAGCCTTTCACAAGTACGGTGTAACTGAACACTGCAATGCCTTGCAGTTGTATCCCACATGACTATGTATCCAAAACAGACATTTTTGTTTTGTTTGTCTGGATCACTAGACCCAGAATGCTTCCACATGTGTCACACATCCATGCATACTCCGTACTGGAAGAAATTTCTCCTTTGCTGAAACATAACTGAGGCAAGAAGAAAAAGCTATTTTACCTTCGTGTACCTTCTCATGCCGCTTTAGTCGACTTGGAGTAGAAAAGCCCTTTCCACATCCTTCTTTATTACATCTAGGTATAAAGTACAGTGGTTTAATTTCTTTCACTGTATCCACATTTTTTGTTCTTTAAGTCAAGAACAACCAAAGTGAACAAAATAATCCAAACTTCCCCTTGCCAGGAAACCTGTGCGTGTCCCTGTCTTGTAAAAGTAAACTCCATAGTATTTGTCTAAAAGAGGCCTCTGATGCCTTTGAGAGTTAGAACTAGAGTATGATTTCCACATGTAAAGTTAAGCTTTAGCTAAAGTCAAGCCTCCTATCATCCCTACACAGCAGGCTTGTCAAATACAAAAGAGAGAAAGTGGAAGGTTTAAGTGGCTTGTACAGATCCAGCAGTCAGAGCAACAGCAGAGCAATGACTATTTCTGTCATCCAGCCACACCAATGCACTTAACATGAGTGCTCATTCCACTTAAGTGAAGTGTGTTCCACCTCTACAAAATAGAAGACTAAACTTTACTTTCATCAGATATATACTGATGAGTTGTGCATATGGAGTCGCAGTGCACAGCTTCCGAGATTGGTGTCCAAGTCTCTCACCTTTCTTAAGATACTGCTCACTTCAGTGTGAGCAGTAAGTCACTGGTTTTTACTGGGAAAGAGACGTAGCTGTATTTTTCATTACTGTGCAAACTCTTTTGTTGGTACATATTTCAGACTGTGAACTAAAAACTGGGCAAAGGGAGCAACAGGTTCCTGTGAACCTGTAATAAACCATAAGAACGCTGGAATTGCTTGGATGCTAAAATTACAGACCACCAAAACCAGACTAACAAGCAAAGGACTAGTAAAGAAATACACCTGCAGCCATGACTATAGATCAATTCTGGTTTTGTAATGCCACATCAATGAAAAAGTTAAGAAAGGCACTTGGTTTTATCTAGAGTGTTTAAATAGAATTGTTTAAGATCATTATTTAAATTATTCACCTACTTGAATGGAGGTTCATTGGTGTGACAACACTCATGAACTTTAAGTTGTTGATGCTTCCTGAAAGACTTGTTACAGCCTTCGAAGTCACACTGTTGAGGAAATTAAGTTATCATCAGAGGCCAAATAATGACAGCGTTCACATGTTTGCCGAAATCCCAGTCACAGTATTTGAACTTACGTGAGTACCACATAACAAGTATTTCACCAGATACACAAAATGAGCTTGTTGAGCCTCTAGTACTATACAGTCCAAAGGTAACTACTCACCACATACTGCTTTTGCTGATTTTGATGCTTGCGCTCAGTGTGCTTCTTTAAGTTTGATTTTGTTCCAAATTTCTGATTGCATCCCTCAGCTGTGCACCTGGAAATGAACTGTGGTTTTTATTACCCCTGTCAAAGAGTGATGTTTTTGACAGTGGTAATAAATGTGGATAGATGCGGAACATACATGGAAATCATTGGACAAGAGGAACAGAAGAAGAATAACTGAAACACACAACTGCAATATGAAACTTTGCTTTAACGATAGGAAAAGCAGGAGGCTAAGTTACAATCAAGTAACATGAAACATGTTAGAAGATAGGAATTCCTATGTCTCTTATTAAAACGATCTCCTAATCCACGGCATGCAGCTGTTAAGGGCTTGGTAATAGGAAATTGCCTCCCTTCCTTCTTTTAATCACGTATTCTAGGGAGGTACCTGCCCATTCCTTTAGGCACCTATGTATTACGGATCACTACCAGCCAGGAGGGTTTAGGCTAAGGAGATCCCCAGGTCGCACCCTGTGCGCACACTGTTCCGCCGGTGCTCACAGTGACACAGCTCGGGTTTAACTCCATTCCCGCAGGGACAAGCGCACTGCCGCTTCACAAGTGAAAACTCCGGCCTTACTCGAACGGCTTCTCCCCGGTGTGCGTGAGGAGGTGTCGGGCGCGGTGGAAGTCTCTCGTGAAAGCCTTGCCGCAGCCGTCGTGCCCGCACACGTAGGGCCTCTGGAAGGAGAGCGGCTGTTCCGAGGGGCGCACTCACCCCCCGCGGGCTGTCCCCGGCCGCACCCGGCCCCGGACACAGCCCCGCAGCCCCCGCAGCAGGGGAAGGGCCGCCCGATGCCACCGCGGTGCCCCGGTCCCCNAGCTCCCCGGCCATGCCGGAGGGCACGTGACCGGCTCCGGGCGGAGGGCGGGAGGGGGCGGGAGCGGCGCGTGCGCGGTGTGAGGGGAGCGAGAGGCGCTCGGTGACGAGCGACCTGCGGGCATCGCTCCGTCACTGCTGCACGGAACCATCACACGGCAGCGGAAGCACAGAAACACAGAATTCATTAGGCTGGAAAAGACCTCTAAGGTCATCCAGGCCAACCCGTGACCGAACACCGCCGTGTCAACTAGACCGTGGCACTGAGTGCTGCATGCAGTCTCCTTAAGCACCTCCGGAGACGGTGATCACCACCATCTCCTTGGGCAGCCCATTCCGGTGTCTAACCACCCTTGCTGTGATGACTTTATTCTCTGATGTCCAACTTAAACCTCCCCTGGTACAGCTTGAAACCACCTCCTCTTGTCCCATCACTGGTTGCTTGTAAGAAGAGGCTGATGCCACCTGGCTACAACCTGCTCTCGAGGAGTTGTAGGCAGTAATAGTCCCCCCTGAGCCTCCTCCAGGCCAAACAACTCCAGCTCCCTCAGCAGCTCCTCACAGGACTTGTGCAGCAGCCCCTTCACCAGCTTTGTTGCCCTTCTCTGGACTCAGTTATGCAGAGATCCTCAAACCTGATTCTGGGTCTCTCCACATCCAACGACTTTTCCAAGACATAAAGGCTCTACTACATGTCTACTGAGATGCACTCCATTTCTCTTGAAGGTGCCAGGTGACATCCTGGGGCAAGCGCTGGCAGAGCAGATTTGTTTTGGCTCCCTGCCTTGCCTGAGAATGGGTCTGCATGATGCTGGTCAGTTTTTTTGCAGTCTGAGTTGAGGTGTCCCTGCTGTTTGGGATCCTATAGCAGATGGCCTGTTACCCTGGCCTGTGGTCCTGCTGTGTTCCCAAACCACCTGAGATCAGAGGGAGAGGAGGAGGACATGGGTCTGGCTGAGCTGAGGGTCTGTGATGCCTTGTGCAGCACCTCCCTGGTACACAACTTGCTGCTGTGGGAGCTGTGGTTGTTTAGCCCAGAGAAAAGGAGGTTCAGGGGAGACCTTATCACTCTCTACAACTGCCTGAAAGAAGGCTGTAGTGAGATGGGAGTCAGTCTCTTCTCCCGGGTATCAAGTGACAGGACCAGAGGAAATGGCCTCAGGTTGTGCCATGGGAGTTTTAGATGTATTACAAAACCGTTCTTCAGGAAAGGGTGCCCAGGCATTGGAACAGGCTGCCCAGGGAATTGGTAGAGACGCCATCCCTGGAGGTATTTAAAAGCTGTGTAGATGTGGCACTTGTTGACATAGTTGGGCTTGGCAGCGCTGGTTTAATGGTTGGACTCAGTGATCTTAGGGGTCTTGCCAACATAAATGATTTTAAGATTACACTGTCTGCTCTGTTTTGCACTATTTGACATGTAACCCAAGCTTTATTTTAGGTGACATACTCCATCTCTTGCAATTCTCCCCACAGAGTGACTATCAGGGACAGAGTAAGAAAGCTGAAATATGATTGTAATAAAGGAACCCTCCTGTGGAGAAAAACTCACAATCCTTCTTCCCTGTTTGTGTCCTCAGAGCTGTAAAACCAGAGCAGATGGCAGCGCTGGGAGCAGGCTAGGGAAATGGGGGAGGAAAGACAGGGGGAATAAGGATCAGGAATCAAGTGTCTGGGGACTGACAGGAGAAGGGACACATGAAGTGGCTTAAGTGCCAAAGGATGGGGTACACTGTGGGGAGGGAGGCTCCTGGGCAGAGGGAGGAGTTCATACTGGCCAGAAGCAGATCCCGGGGGATGTCTCTTACCTCACTCATCCGTAGCAGGATTAAGGGAAGGGCTGTATCAGTCAAACCTTCACAAAGCAATGGCAAGAAATCACTTTATTTTTGGCAGGGAAGTCAGTCTAAAAAGATCTCTGCTTCTATCAAATACTAACCAAAGTACTTAGAAGGAAAAGTTGCTTTTTGGGTGTTTGGGGGCAGGGGTTTGGTTGGTTGGTTTGGAGTTTTTTTGTCTCAGATCTGCAATAAAATCAAAACTGAAATTTAAAAAAGAAGTTATAAATATTCCTTTTTGAGATCTTGCCTGCGAAAACATGATACTGCCTCTCTAAAATAGGTGAGCAAATAGCATGCAAGGGAGAAGACTTCAGAAAATGTTGCTACTGGCTACATAGAAAACAAATATTCATCACACTGGTGTTTGCTCTGTGCAATGCCATTTAGAAATTTCAGCAGAGTTCTCTGGGAATTTTAGTCCTATTTTGGGAATACATAAATAGAGGGTGACTCAAGAACAAAGGAATTCTTGTTGTATTATGCTTTTGATGTCTTCTGAGTTGATTACAGAGGGAGGATTTTGAGGAATATATTTCCACTAGAGCTGGAAAGAGAGTGAATTCACTTTCAGATTTGATGTTACTGTTTTCCACTGTGAGAGGTACCTTCTGAGAGGTAGACATATACAGTGGAGAAAAACTAAATCTGAAGATGCACATTTCCAGCACAATGTCCACACTTCCGCTGATAAATGTTAAGAATGTGTAAACTGAAAGGGAGCAAAACCCCAGGAAAATGAGGTAGTTCATTGCCTCAAGAAGAAAACAACGCAGAACTCCCTCACATGCACACATGAAATCCCCACAGTGTAGTAAATCCCTCAGGCTCTGATTAAAACGATTTCTTTAAGCTAGCAGGATCTACTCAGACTTAAGTATCAATCAAGAAAAGGCTTCGTATAATGCCGTAAATACTCATATCCCTTTGAAGAACTGCTGAGTGGCAGGGCCGCATATATTTTTCTACCAAAATCTGTTTCGTTTTTCTTTCCCTCTGTTCTGCTCTAAGTAACAGAATTTACTTCATCTCCAAGGTAAGTATTTTCTCTTTATGCAACAAAATTAAAGGCCAAAGATCCTGTGTTTATGAACATTACACAGAAATTATTTCAATGTGAACTAAAACGCAGATAAATGTGTTTAAATGTGCTTCCAGAGTAGCTGTGTGATTGCATAAATTATTCCCCTGCATGAGAAGTTTTGGAAACTTGAAGATTACTTTTTTCCTATGGACTTGTCGCAAGCTGCATATTGTCTGCCTGAGGCACCATATCTAAGTTGCTTGGCCGGGTCCGGTGCAGGTGGAATGCAGAGAGACTTTGACTTGAGAATGACACTAACTACGTACTATTTATGTATGTATTTCAAAGTGGTTCGTACAAGTTTTGTGACCCTGACTGCAATGATGGTTCAGCAATCCTGTAACAAGACCAGCCACATGTTTAAAAAAATAAAAAAGCTTTCTGCTTTCGAGAGTAAGTGGAGAAATGACGCTGAGTTTAGCTCAGTTGATTGCTAATAACATGGTGCTAATATATCGTGGTGCTAATATAATATATCATGGTGCTAATAACTGTGGGTTTGATCCCCACACAGGCCTCTCTTGACTTAAGAGTTGGACCTGATGGTCCTTGTGGGTTCCTTGTGGGTCCCAACTCAGAATATTCTGTGATTTCTGTGAAACTGTGTTAAGAAGCCCCACAAAGCTGACAATAGTTGTCGGGAAACTTCCTGCAGTTTGTGTCCCTCAGTTACTCATGGTCCACTATCACACGTAAGGTAGGATGGAAGTGAAATGTAGCAAAGAAGTACTTTTAGCATTTTTTGTAGAGGTGAATCCATGAATGTGGATGAGAAGAGCAGGGGTTAGGAGAAGGGTCCTGGTGACTGTTCACACCAAGAAGGATCAGACCAGCCACACTGAAAGTACTTTCTATGTCTACTGTGTTAGTGCTCTAATCTTCTCTTCCATTTCTCCCTGCTCCAGTCTACTAGCAAAGTTGTATGGACCCCAACTCTCTTTTCCTCCTCAAAACAATGGCTTTATTCTTTCCTTTATGTGAGTATGGGCTCTTCCTTTCTTCCTAAATCACAAGCTTTCCCCACAGCTAAGGGAGAGTAGATGAAGTACATGTGCATTATGCAACCTGGATGCTGGAGGTGAACTGCAGTCAGGATGTTTTCTTCATTTCTCTGTTTACTGAATTATAGCTGGCTTGTAATGGTGCCAGTGTCCTCAGGAACCCTTTGTAGGGATTTCTGGGAACCATAAAAACATGTTAGCAAGGGGATGGAGTTAATCAGTTGGGCTTTCCTGCTGCTATATTCAGCCCAGCAAGCCGCCTCCGACAGATGTTTCTGCTTTTAGGCCACAAGGAATGTTATTGACTGGCTTTCCCTGTGTTCAAGAAGCATGTAAAGCTATCAAAAATTTGTTTTCCATAAGAGCATTTTCTTGTCAGGTGATGTTTTTCTATCTCAGACACAGTGGATTTTAGTGAATTTCTCAGTAGACTGATCCCTGAAGAGAAGAAACAGAAAAAATCTGCATTACCTGGTTTTCCCTCATGCCTGTGGGAGTCAGGGATGCAAGCAATGGTGAAGCTGCACAGCAGATCTGTGGAGAACAGTACCTAGAGCCCTCTGCTTGCCATCAACCCTCCCACCAACTATCATGACCTGCTTAGTTTGAATAAAATCTCTTTTTGGTTGTACAAACCAAATGTCCCAGGTGTTTCTTAGACAGTTAGAGGCCAGTTCATATTGCTGGCTGGATCTTGGATCTCTAACTATCTCCCATGGCTTACATGAAAACAAGGGAAAAACCTGACTCCACAACCTAGTTCACCATGGGCTCTTTCTAGGTGGGATGGGGGAAAGAATGACTTGGGCACAACCCCTCTGTGGGCTGAGGAGCCCTCTTCTGGAAAACATGTCTTTCTACCCTCTTCCTGTCCGTATTTCACTGCATTCACCCTGAAGGATTTACCTACCCATGCATTCAGCTCACCCAGACATCGGACTGGGTCAGACAAGACCAGATTAAAGCAAAATCTTCCCAGTTCTGCATTTCACTGTTGTAGTCCCCTGAAGTGAAGAGAGATACTTCTCAATTCCCCCACTTAACTCTGGGAAGGAGCTGTCATCCAGAAGGACATTGTGCCAAACAATAGGATAAGAGGCAATGGGCAGAAACTGATGCATGGGAAGTTCCACCTGAATATGAGGAAGAACTTCTTTACAGTGTGAATGACTGAGCACTGGAACAGATTGCCAGAGAGTTTGTGGAGTTTCCCTCAATTCAGATATTCAAGAACTGTCTGGATGCAATCCTGCGCCATGTGCTCTAGAACAGCCCTGCCTGAGCAGAGAGACTGGATCAAATGGTGCTTTCCAATCTTTTCCATTTTGTGATTCTGTGATTGATAGCATTATCCACCCTCCTCGGGTAAAAGGAGGCCTTGTCTGTCCTCCTTGGGCACTACCCATTTTCAGAAGGGACATACCACCCAGTATTACGTCTTCCCTGGAAACAGTGTCTTCACTAATAAGTCACAACTATTGCTGCTCACAGCACTGGCCTCTTGAGACATCCCGTGGCATATGGGTCAATAAGGACCACAGTTATCTGTCTGACCAAAACTGCAGGTGCAAAAATACTCCAGCTATCTGAGGCCATGAAAGCAAGGCATCCTCCAAAGGCCAGGTGCAACAGAAGCTGCCACAGCAGCTCAGTCAGTCCTTCCTCTCCCAGTCAGGCCCCAAGGGATGCTTCTCTGCCACGTAGTCTGTTCACTTGGAAGAAGGAGAAACTCAGTTTTACCCATCCTCTGCTGTCAGCAGTGGGTAGGAGGGATGGTCGTTTCAGTGGACCATAACATTATGGCAGTAATTGATACTTCATCAGAGAGAATTATTCATCTATCAATAACACGTTAGACAGCAACACTTGTCTCAAATGCCTGTTAATTATCTAAATAAGCAAATTTGCTTCCTTTCCCACCCTGGCCACCAGTGTCTTATATAATTTGTACAGTTGAAGCTGTGATCTTTTGAAAACCCCTGCAGGTACATGTAGTTGTTATTACATGGTTGTGTCCTCAAAGCACCGAAGTTGCCAATGTGAGGAAGAGATGCCAGAGAAACGATCCCCATCTTTCTTGGCCTTGGATTAGTATATCCTTAGATAGTAACTTTTTCCAGGCAGGAATTTTGCTTCTAATGTCTCTTGAATAGGCTTGAGAGATCTAGCAGTTGATTAAATACTTAGCCTTAAGCCAATACAACCAGTGAAAGCCCTGATAATATTGTTGGTGTTGTTTTCAACAGTGCAGTTTTTTAGACCTGGAGAAAGCAACAATCAGCTCTTGTCTAGGGTCAGACCTGCAGGTTATTTGGAGACAACCAAAACATAAAAATGTGGCTTTCAGTGTAAGGGTTTGAGGTGGCAGATGTCCACAGGGCTTCAGTGCATGACCTCTGCCTGCCACTCAGCCAGGCTTCAGTGTCCACTGCTTTCAATGCCAACACTCTGCTCCAGGAGGCAGGGCTGCCTCACAGAAGTCAAAATCCCAGGAGAGTGTCCCACCACTCTAATGGGTAAAAAAATGGGATGGCTTCCCTGCAACCCACTGCCCCCACCATCCCAGCCCTTTCCTCAGTCTCTGCTGCATGGGCTGTGGCAGTGAGCGCCTTGTCCCTGAACAAGAGCACCCTCAGAAGGTAAATTTGTGCCTTGAAGCTGCAGCCCTCTAGAAGGTGCCGCACAGAAGTAGGTCCCAGGGGTGAGTATGGGACAGGACTGCAGTTACTGGCATGGGTGTAGCACCCCTTGGGCAGAGGCCAGGTGCCTTCTGCTGTGGCTGATGGTGCACAGGGAACCTGTAAAGCATCATCATATCACTTTTTGTCATCTTAGGAGTGTGCTGGGAGACTGCCCCTCTTTGTTTCACACCTAATGGAGGACCTAAGAAGAGAAGTTCTATCTCTCCACCAGCATACACCTGAGTTAAATGCCCAACAGCCACCCAAATTCTTCCCTTTTTTTGTTTAAGTCTGCATAGAAACTGAAATGCAATAGCTGCCAGAGGAGTCTGAGATGTGGAAAACTCACTTTCCCTCAAGGGTACAATTTAATACAAATCTCAAAGCATGAGATTTCTTGCAGTGATGATCATTTTATTCGGGGGAGTTACCAAGGACAGAAGGAAAACCACCATCAAAACTCAGGTGAATTTTTCCACCTACCCGAGATTTCCCTTCCCGGTTGTTGCTGCTGACCGTGGCAAATGCACAGCTGTTGATTTGGGGCTGTAAAAAGAAAAGCGTGTGTGTTTAGTGAAAGCAGATAGGGCCATCTAGTGACAGGAGAACCGCGTCCTTCATTCTGTGCTGTGAAAGTTCCTCCTTCCACAAGACCCTGAAAGCCAGCGCTGGCCACCAGGACTGGCACGGACAGCCCTTCTCCCAGGGGTGTGCATGACTGAGCCTCACAGCGTTCACACCGCCGGAGCTTTGCATGGTCCTCCGCAAAGTTTTTGGGGAGCGGTGATGGCAGCTCAAGCAAAAAGGCTGCTTCGGTCTGTAAGATTTGGGTTTGGGAAGAGCTCGTGGTGCCTCGCAGGCAGTGCAGGGGTCCGGGCGCAGGCAGAGCTTGACCCTGGATGGACAGTGGGCAGGCGGGGCTCGTGTGTTTGTTGGGAAATGGTTTCCCCAGGCGTTTTTTGAACTGCCTTAGCCAAACAAGGAAATATTCAAGATAGGGGAGATATTTCATAGGAAAAAACCAAAACTAAATCAACCAAACAAACAACAACAAAAAAAAAATCAACGTACAGTATTTTGTTTCAAAATACTATACATTCATTTTATTTAAAAAATAATTAAAGGATTCTAGGTATTGTAGAAATTATGTCCTTTTTCAGTAAGGCAATACCTGTGTACGGAATTCTTTCTAACCAAAACAAAACTCTTCCTTAATTTTATATCACTAATATATTGAAAAAAAAAATTCTCGGGAAAAGATTTTTTCCCCTTCCTCCTTTTGCTTCTTTCTTTGTCTAGCACACTCCTCCTGTGCTCTGAAGAATTCAGGCAACTCAGTCTGTTATCAGTTGAGCTAATTTCATTACTTTGCTTCCCAGCAAATTAAGATCCAAACCCTCCTGTTTTACAGTAAATGCTCCAAAGAAAGGGATAATGAGGTTACTTAACAGGTTTTGATCCTTGGGTAATTTCCATACACTTCTTAGTTTACAAAGTGGGAGATAAGGTAGCTGTCATAGCTTTTATGTTAGCCTTCCCAAGCCTTGTCCAGACTCCTAGCATTTCTGGGAAGGAGGAGATTCTCTTGCTGGAGGACAAGAGGTGAGGCTATTTCCCCAGAGCAGGAAGGGATCACATCTGTGCTGCATGCTGATCATTTGGGTGCCTTCGGCTGTATCCACACTGCTCAGGGATGGACCCCAGGGCAAAGTGGTTGTGTCCCAGCCACAAAGCCCTCAAGCCCAGGTCTTCTGTGAGGTTTCTTCATGGCCAAAAGACAGGGTTGTCACCTTGTGCCAGGAGCAGAAACTTCCAAGCATCTGAAATGGATGCAGGGTGCACGGTAGCCCATCAGAGTGACAGTTTCATAGCATAAGGATGGAGATACCTGTGGGAGTGTAGCATTAGGCTGTCTGAAGATGCGGGGCTGAGACCACCACACTAGGTCTGCATTGAACTGGCTGACTGCTAGCAGCAACACCCTAACTCACAGCAAGAAGAGACAGACTAAACCATACCAAGCTGTGCTGGGAGGGGAAAAGCCTTGAACTCCAGTTTTGTGGGGAAGTTTCAGCTGCAAAGTTAGTTTTGGCTCAAAATGGAAACAAACTCAACACTATCTGAACCACGAAACACCTCAAAGCTGAACAATGTGTTTGGGGTTGATCTATATGTTTGGATTAGTCTGTGATTTTCTTTTGAAAATAGAGGCCAACATTTTCCTTTTGTTGTTCCCAGAGAAAATTTTCTTTCGTCAGATGATACAGTTCTTTGGACATTTTCTACTTAATGATTTCATTCTTGCAGTCCCAGCCAGGGACTCAGCATTAGCATCCTGTTTTTTCACACATCCCTAGTTAAGCTGAGGTGACATGAGCGGATGTAATGAGCTATCAGAGAGAAAGGTGTAGAAGGAGAGCAAGGATAGTGCTACACACACCCCTTGGACACAGTAGAGATTCCAGTCTTTCTGGGCTTTTGCAAACACAGTACAAGTGCCTGAGCAGTGCATGGTTCTCCCATACCCTCTCAGCTGAAGGTGTTACTCGGGTCATGGTTGCTTCATTGTGACCCTGAGAGTGACAAGTTAGTTCGCTCAGATCAGTTTAGGGCTGAGTCCAAAGCCTGTAGCCAGCTCACAGTGCTGTCTGTGACACTTAACCAGGGTCAACCTTTAATTTAAAGGAGTACTTCTGAACGTATTTAAAGAGAAAGCTCTCACTGAAGATGTAGTCCACCAGATCCTCCAACTGCTGGAAGCTAGGCAAACGTACACTATGCTTTCTTCAAAGAACTCCAAACAAAGCAGTTTTGAGTTTCATTTGAAAAGTCTCCATTTCTCCATCACAGTAAAGAGAGAAAAATTAAGTCGTTCTTCAACTCTGCATCAAGCCAGAAAAATCAAATGTTTTTCACAGTTCTACCATATATCTATTAATAAGTCAGGGAGTACAAGCAACTTGGATGACAAGTCGTCAACCAGATTTACTCATCAACCTCTCTGGCTCTCTACTTTCTGCTCCATCTTCTCTGCCCACCTGCAAGCTGTTGCTCTGCCCTCCAGCAGCTGCCACCCCCTGATGGGTGTTGTGCCTGCTCTTTTAAATATACTCTGTCTAAAAGGATGCTGCTATAGCAGATTTGGAGGGAGTGTAGGACTGTGTCATTCTGCTCAAGCTTGAGAGAAGTCTTCTTTCCTCATTAGTAGAACTGGCTCTCTTTATGTCTTTTAATTGCAATTAACACATCTGGACCACATCCTTTCCGTCTTGCATCTCTCCTGTTGGCCATGATGCCGCTCAGTCCTGCCTCCTGCTTTTGCTTGTGCCACCCCTGGAAGTGTTCAAGGCCAGGTTGGATGGAACTTTGAGTAACCTGGTCTGGTGGAAAGTATCCCTGCCCATGGCAGGCCATTGGGAACTACATGATCGCTAAGGTCCCTTCCATCCTAGGCTATTCTAAGATTCTATGATTCTATTATATGAAAATGCACTTATCTGTGGGACTTGAGTGCCCATCTGAACAGATCTACCCTCTCTACAGGTCAAGTGTCAAACACCTGTTACTTTGCATGCTGCCCAGGACAGATGGCACTAGGACAGGGACATTACTGTGGGAAGCTATGGTCAGCCTGGGAATGGTTTACAGGCAAAAGGACAGATTGCACCAATTAGCTAATAAGTAGGAGGGGTCAGCTGAAACATTAAGCATTTGCTCAGAGGCACATTGACATATTTGCCATACTCCAGAAGGACCGTGTCATGTACATGTACACAGTGATGTGTTGCTACTGTTTGCAATAGCCCCTGTCGAAGTTCTTGTTGGTTGAGTTAATTTGTCGGTTCTGTGTGTTTCAGTCCATTGGTTGACCAGCAACTTGCAGCTCCACCTCCCACTTGAAACAGTCCTGCTAAATGGATGCCTGGTCCCTAATGAGAGGAATGAAGGAGCGAGGTTTTGGAGCCCAGAAGAGACTAACTTTTAAAAAAAAGTTCTCTTTAGCAGCATCATCTGTTTTCAAGGAAAAAAATATGATTAATTAATTCCTGTGATTGGACTTGCTGACCATCCCACTGAGCCTAGCAAAGCCATAACAGTACAAGGCAGTTTAAGCAGAGAAGGTTCTATAGGTTCTAACAATGGGCTCTGTATCTTATCCCCTCCCCCAAGCTTGTGCATGGTTTCACTAAAGTTTTATGACAACAACTGGGAAAGAAAACTTTGGGAACTAGCATTGCCCAGCAAGACACAGCCTGCAGGATGTTTTTATGGCCAAGAACTCTCATCATTCCTGGCTTCATTTCCTCACTGCTCACAGCATTCCCTTTTTATGGCAGGGCTGTGCCCCACCCCCGATGTGCAAGGCTGCATCCTGGGCTCAGACGTGGTGAAGCAAACGACTAGGGCAGCAGAGCTGGGATTTGGAAGCCTACATGAATTAAAACGAGGATAATCTGGGCAAGGTGACAACTGGTAGCTTGCTCTTGCAGCCAGCATCATCAAGGCATATACCCATTGCCTAGGCAAGGCACCAGTGACTTTGAGTGGCTGGTGGGAAGGGCTCCATCAGTGTGGGGCTGGGACTATGATCAAACATAGAGAAACACCATGCTCTTAATGTCTTTTAGTGCTTGAGCTGACATACTCCAGACCAGCTTAGTTATCTCTGCCCAGCACTGCCCTGTATAGTATCCTCCTTGGAGCCATTGCAAAGCTACAACCAGCAGAGGTATGAAAAGCTGCTGTCACTGATATTACTAATGTCAGGTTTCCTGGGCTACTGGCCTGGGGCTTTGCTCATCAGCAGATACTTTGTAAGGTAGCACTCCTACTTCCATCAAAAGGAAGAAAATACAGAAATATATCCTCAGATAAATGGATTTGTTTCTAAAAAGTCAATGACGATGGTACAGGACCTAATAGCAGGATCTGATCTGCAAAGCAGGCAGTGAGAATGGATGGTAATGAAGATGCAACATTTTGGAGGATGAGGTAAGACCCTATAGTTTTGGAAATAACGTACCTTGGAAACCAGAAACATGCGTCAAACCTTATTTTGCCCCAAGGCAGTTGAGCATTAACAAAGCTTACATCAAGCAGCAGTGCTGTGTCGCTGGCAGGAGGAAGTCTGAAGCTCACTGCAATGGGCCTTTCCCTTCTTCCAGGCTCCACTGATGTCTCACTTCAGCTTCACATGGCAGAGGGACTGCAAACTTCTGCTCTTGCCCTTACTACTCAGATGTTTAGGTAAATATCAGGATAGCACAGATGCCTACAATCCATGTCAGAGGAAATCTGGATGGAGCACACTTGAGTTCTCCTGAGAGAGGAGATTGCTGTGGCTGAGCTTCCCTTCCCCTGAGCGGGGATTTCTGTGAGTAAAAAAATTGGTTTTTTTACTCCAGCCTTTATTAAACTATGCTGTTCCCTAGTCATTTTAGCCCAGATTTCCTTAGCAATTGAGGTTTGGCTTTTGCAGACATGCTGTCTATCCCATGAGGGTTTTATTTTGTTCATTCACAGGCACAGAAATTACCATTTGTTGTATGAGCATATGAGACAAGCAGCAGCTTATAGCTTCATTATTAATTATTTACCAGAGAAAGAAAACTTCCCCATCTGGGAATTTTATATTTTCCCAGAGTAATGAATGGCCACTCATGATATAAGAATGCAGGAGTGATGGTGGTTTCACCAACTGTTAAGCAAAGATGCATCCATTGATACAAAATCATTAGAAATTACTTGTTTGTGCAGGGAACCTGCTCACAACACTTCTTGTGATGTTCCCATGCATAACTGCACACTACAGGAAATCAGCCTGGCAGGTAGAGTCACCCTGATGACACTGCCCAAATAATGGCATAATTATAACAATCTGGACATTTGAAAGTTATTCATCCACTCCCCAGCCTGTCCTTCCTGGGATTTAAATTCATAGATAAGTTGGTAAAAGAGTGAGGCAGTCACAATGAAACCCTCCTTAGCTGTTGTGCTGCAATCCTCCAGGCCAGCTGGAAATATTTTTATTTGAGCAGAAAAGGAGGTGCAGCTGGGCTGAGTTTCATTTCTCTGCAGGCATCTCACAGCACAGCTGCTTTATGCCTGACATTTTTGGCACGAGACTCCTTCAGAAATGTCTTTGTTTCTGTCACAGAAGCACAGAGAAGCTAGACATGGTGGCCTCGTACAGATGTGCTGCTGCTATAAATAGTCATATGCTCATTTCACCACCTGAGATACATATTTCCTCCTGCACACTCACCTTAAAGCTCTTGTCACCCTGTGGGACCTCACATCAGAGAGTAAAACTAGCCAGCCCCGGGCAGAAGCATCATGTAACCAAGTGTTCTCTGGCTGCTGTTAGGATAACATAGCAATTTGCCATATTCCTTCTCCTCTCTTGCCTGTAATTATGCTTTAGTCACTGGTCATCTGTTCTCTTCTGACCTACAATCCATCAACCTTTCCGGTCCTGTCACTTACGAGTATCTGTTTGCACAGTTAGGAAGACTTAGGCTGCTTTTTCTGCTCTTTTGGGAAGACACAAGCTGCACCTGTCAATATAACGCTGATAATGTGCCTTGCTTGGAAAAAAATCAATAGATACTTTAAGTGTTAACCATATGGGCATGACAATGAAAGCCTCAGGAAATGTTAAATGAAGGTAGTAGAGCTGCAGTGGGGGAGGAAGCGAGGCAGCCATGACAGGCAGAGATTCACCTTTGTGCTGCACATGTAGCAGTGTCTATCTCCAACATATTTAACAAGATATAAAGTTGTAGTGTCCTATATGGTCACTCAATTGTCTTCTGTAAGCAACTATGCGTATTTGACTTTGGCACCTTTCTAGCAGTGTGGAAAGCATTTGTAAGGAACCATAAAAAGTCATTACATATGCGGAACAATTGAACCTCCTCAGCATCTGTGGTAGGAAACACATCTGTCTTCTGTCCCTTTCTTTCCTAAATGTCTCCCTGAATCAACTTTTATGGGAGGGTCGTAAATATCCCTTTCTGTTTGAATCCAGGAGTTAACAATACCCCCTGTGACCATAAACACAAGATGTTTCATTGAGGAAAGAGGTGCACTCAAGTAAGCAGAGATCTTTGTGACAGTTGCTGCCACCATGGTCCCCATGCACCGCTAATCACATTAGTGGGAGAGCACTGAGGTGGCCAGCAGACAGCAAAAGAAAGAGGGAGAGAAAAGCAAGACTAATCTTGTTAAAAGGGAAGCAAAGATAGACGCTACTTTTACACAGAAGCTTATGACGTCCCCGTTTTCCCAGGGCTGGAATCACCTGGATGTTCTCTGAGCAGAGCGGCTGCTGCTGTCATGGAAGCAAACAGCCCAACATCTCGCCTGTGCTACTGAGGGCAGGATTTCCTTACAGGTCTTTGCCATCCACAGTCTCTTGGTTTCTGCACAGACAATCTTGCATCTTTACTGAAGTAAAGGTTGACTTGCCTCCAGACGACTGGAAAAGCAGTAGCACCATTTTTAATACTCTGAATGAGATCCCTTTCCACCAGAGGAAGACACACAACTTTCAATAGATGAAACAAGTGTTTCCTCATTCTCCCCTGGAGAAGCAATGCCAGATGTTTAAATGTGCGTTCTCCCTGAATAAAAACTTTTGCTAACTTGCTGTGTAAGGGTGAGGCACAGATTCCAGATGTGCACTTGTTTTCACCTGATGATGCCCAAAGCACCCCAAAATCTCTGAGCCAAGAATTAAGCAAGCAGTCACAACATAGCCTCTGACAGTCCCCCCAGGAGGGTTTCCTCCTCTAGTCAGGGCACACAATCTTGTCATGCCGTGGGCTGTGATGCATAGATGTCGCTTGACTCTGCCTATTCCCTCTTCCCACATTTAGTGGAGATGTGGTTAGGGAAAGGGGTGGGTGCAGGAGGAGAGTTGCTTCTAATTAGACACTCACTGAAGCATAGGCACCAACACATGCATTAATCTACACATTCAGGTTGGTCAACAGGATGCTGCAACAGTATGTCAAGGCTCTCCAGCCAGCCGAGAGACGAGAGCAGACAGTAGTCAAGCCAGTGATCTGAGTACTGGCTTGAGCATTTGACGAAGAAAGACATGCATTTGAGGAAAATATTTTCCCATTTGGGGAAACCAGAGCCTGGAGAGGCAGTGCAAGAGAGAGTCACCCTGGCAGAGGCATATCAGGGTTACTGTCCAAGCCTGTGCTAGAGAGCTGATGGACACAGCCTTTCCAACTACTTCTTCAGAATTTTGAAAGCAAGATGGGCCCTTCTCCTGCATTAGTGGGCCCCCTTCCAGAGGATTTAATGCTGGAAGAGAAAACAGCATATTGATATCTGAAAGAAGCCTTAATCTGGGTTTGTACTCAAACTGTTTAATCAGTATCACACTGCAGAGCTGAGGATGGAAAAACAAAGCAGTTGCATCAGTGGATGTGGTGTCTGCTGCTACATATGCTGGTGCCTCACCAGTTAATCAAATGGGACAGGGGAAGGAGGGCGTGACAGATGGGCAGAAGAAATCCTTGATGGAAAATCTGACTTGGTGCATGGGGTGGCAAGGACTGGAGGTGGCAGAAAATGAAGAAACAGCTGGAAATCTGGAAGGACCGTGGTGATGACTTCATAGCTGAGAGTCTGTACCCATCCAGATGGGGATCAGCTACTTGTTGCCTTGATATTTCATTAAGTTCTTGAATGCAAAATGCAAAACATTAAAGCAATGATTTCAATATGGATTAGTGGTGACTAAATGCACTGGAAAGTGGCTATTGTCAGTGTTCCAGGGCACTGGACACTGCACTGTGCCCTTGCTGTCAGAGCTGGGGCATTCAGGAGGAGCAACAGCACTATCAGGAGTGGACCCCTGGGAGAGGAGGGACTGGCTGCAGGAATAGGAGCAGCTATGAGAGAAAATTTTTAGGAATGCTTTCAACAAGGTTTGGGAAAGGCCTTTGGACTGAGGTCACTATCCTGGGGAGCGGACCCTGTGCAAGACAGAGACGCCTACAACGAAGGCAGATACAAAATTTCTAAGCATCAGAGAGCAGAACCACTTGGCATCCAGCTAACAGAAGAGGAAACCTGAAATACTTGCTTCTCCAAGAAATGGATGTTTTGTTTGTTTCCCAGTTCCAGGATTTGATCGGTGAGACCAGGGCCCTCCAATCCTGCTGCTCCACTCTTCTTTCTGCTCCCTTCTCTCTCTGCAGGGACAATGCTGCACCCCCAACTGGCTGGCATCAGGGGTACATTTCCTGGCCCCCACAGCCTCTCTCTCACTTCACATGATACTGGCATTGACCACTTAATCACAGATGGGTTTAGTGGCCTTGGGAGAGCCTGTGACCCACACAGGGCAGGGAACTGGGGGGTGCGAGGAGAAGGAAAGGCAGCAATGGGGATAAAGGGGAGACGGCTACAAATGCTAGGAAACAGGACAAAGAGGTGCCTGAAAGGAGATGGAAGAACCACCAGAAACAGCTATCGGGGGAGCTAGTTTGTGTACTGTAGAAAGTCAGCATTTATGACTCTGCAAGCCCTTTGCAGGCTGCAAGGAACCTCCCTGATGCCACAGGTCCCTGAAAGCACACTGGATTTCATCTCCAAAGTCAACAGGTAGTTGCAGCCACACCCTGCTAATGTCTTCTGTAGAGGCACGTCTGGATTACTATTATCATTATATAGTATTTCTTTTAATTAAAATTTTATAAATATAATTGTTATTATTAGTTGTAGTAGTAGTATTGTTATTAATACTATTACTGTTATTATTATTTCCTGATTATCCGAGGAACCTGGACTTTTGTCTCATGAAAGCAAAAAAATAATCTGTGGTTTCTCTTAGAGAAAGAAAACACCTTCTTTTTTCTTTCAGTGGTGTCTGTTCCTTGGATGCAATTTGTTCATCTTCTCAGCTAAGACAACATATTGATCCTTCCCCTGGGCTCAGGCCCCTCCATGCCTTCTCTGTTTACAGAGTTATCTTTAGCATTCCTGCCTCCTCCTCACCGCTCAGGGGCAACAAACATTTCAGATAAAATTGATCCAGTGGACACAAGGAAGGATGTCATGAGGAAACCCGGGGCATGAGGCCCTTGATGGCCTGTCTGCCATCACGTAAAGCTGCCATGGGCCCGTTCAGCATTAACTGGCTCCCGAGGTGGGTTGATGATTATCATCATCATTGCTTTCATGCAATGAACTGGACAAACCCTAATTCCACCTTTGTCCTTAGAGATGCTTACAGGTTTTGAAGGCTAGACAAATGATGCAGACCACCCGGGCCAATCTGCCCCACACAGCTCAGAGCCTCTTATCCTTGGTTTCAGCTTCAGTCCCCTGGCTTTGTGTAAGTGCACAAGTTCCTCTTACAGAAGTGGAACAAGAATATTTTCAGTGTTTGTCAAGACCTCCATCAAACCTGCCTCCAGCTTTGCAAGGGCTACTCAAAACAAATTACTTCTTGGGAACATGTTGCATCCTCTCCATTTTTTAACCATAGATAGGGTACACAAAGTGTATATTGAAGTACATACTTGCAGGCCCAGTCCCCCTCTTCCTTGTTCTCCAGTCCTGCTGACCACATTCAGAGGATTCCAGATGGATACAAGTCATACTGGAAACCCTCCACTTCTCTCAGGGAAATTGCTTCGCTTCTGCACTACAGTGTCAGGCTCCTGTGCAGGTGCCCTGCTGTCTTCCTGAAATGTCACTTTCTGCAGAGTGGCCTAAACTCAACTGCAGGGGTGACATGGTGGTGCATGACTTCCCTCTCAAAAGAAGGGGAATGTATAACCTTTAGGCACAGCCATTCTTAACATGGTAATACGAAATTCCTGGCATGACTCCTTTGCCTGCCCTTCCCCAGGCTGTGTGAGATCCTAACTCCAGCTGTGCTGTGCTCAGAGGAGGAGGTAGGAAGTGTGTGAGAGGAAGAATCTATAGTGCACCCCATAAGATGCAGACAATGGCCTCAATCGCCTTGATAGCAATCAAACCTACCAGAACACTATAAACCTGTGAACTGACAAACATTAAATACAAAAAAACTCCAACACAACAAACAAAAACCCTCACATCCCCCACAACAACAACAACAAAACCCAACACAAAACTCACAAACAAACAGGCAAACAAAAAAACCCACAATAAAACCACTCCACACATCCAAAAATAGTTTTAGTCACTCTAAATGATGGTAGCTTCAAACATCATGAAGTGAGGACTCCATTTCCAGCATCATTTATTCTCTGGGTCTCAGTTCACACAGGCACTTGAACAGCATGCAGCTGCCACAGGTACCAAAGCTACTGACCAGGACAAGGTCCATTGAGATGACTCAAGGGCTGTTTACTTGCTGGATGTTCTAGGCAAGCTCATCTAATTGACTTTCTCTTCTGCAAAGAATAAAATTAATCTAATGAAGCTGATTGTATAGGAGTTTTCCCTTCATCATAGTTCCACGTGGGTTTTTATAAATTTCTTTTTATGTACAGTAGTGATTGTATTTTCTGTGGTGGTCTGTATCAGAGGAAAGCTCCTTTCAAAGGTGTTGCCCTGGATTTTTAAATTATACAGGAAGGCACTGTGTTTGATTTCAGCATGTCTTATGCATCTTACTGAAGGAAAACATTGTCATTAATGTTTTTTCAGTGCCTCTCAGTGTCATCAGCCTGTGTTCTACAGGGGTCAGTACTACAGTCAGTCCCGTTTAATATACTCATTGATAATCTGGATGAGAGGATTGAGTACACATAACCAGTTTGCAGATGATACCAAGCTGGGCAGGAGTGATCTGCTGGAGGGCAAGAAGACTCTGCAGGAGGACCTGGGCTCCTCAGTTTAAGAGGGATGTTGAGATCCTTGAGCGTCTCGAGAGAAGGGCGACAAGGATGGCGAAGAGGCTNCCAACTTTACTATTTCTGTGATTCTGTGTTCTGAACAGACTGGATAAGTGGACTGAGATCAATTGTATGATATTCAAAAAGGCCAAGTGTTGGGACCTGTACTTGGGTCACAACAACCCCATGCAGAACTTCAGGCTTGGGGAATGTGGCCAAAACGCTCTCGGGTGGAAAAGGAGGTGGGGGTTCTGGTCGATAGCAGCTGAAATGATCCAGCATTGTGCCCAGGTGACCAAGAAGGCCAATGGCATTCTGAAATAACCTCCTGATATTCTATCACCTAGCTGCCTTTCTTATAAAGCATCATCCCAGACTGTCTTCAGAGGATCACCCAAGCACTCTTTCTTATTTTACACAGGAAAGCAATAGACACAGTACTATAGAATGTTTTTTTGCATCCCTTCTTGTATTCCAATTGATGTTTTCCTCTTTAAACCAGCAGACCTGAGAATGATGTAGTTTAGTATGTGGATATGTCAGATTTTGGAAGGACAAGGGTGATAAATGTTAAGTTTCTCAATTTTTAACCTTAGTCCTAAAGATTCAACCCCCTCAGATGTCTCCTTCAGGTACCAACCATAAGTTTTTAGGGAGGAATTACTTTAGAAGTTTGAAAGTCAAGAGACAGGAAAAAACTATGCATAGAAACTACAATTCTTCACCTACTTAAAACCCAGAAATGTGCTTTTCCCACATTTAGAAAGCTACGTAATAAATATGTAACCACACTTGTTCACTGCTACAGATTAGCAGATGATTTTACCTATTGCTCGTCATGCTTCTGAAACATCCTTTGATAGATGCTCTCTACAAATTACATTGTAGAAAACCAAGAAAATAAGCAAAAGTAGTCATATTTGTAATATTTTCTGCCTTTACACTTACATGATAAAAATTATCTAGCATTTCTCTGGTGATCAAAGTGGACTTAAATTATTCTGTGTTAACATTCACAATTGAGAACTACCAACATTCTCTTTACCAGAAAAAAGTGACTTTTTAAAAAATCCAAAATGAATGAAAAAGATCCATTTCCTTTCCATTATAGAGGGACACCCTGTTGTTTTTTAAATTGAAAGCTTGTGGTACACATTTTAAACATTTTTGCAGTTATATTGTAAGTTAACATCAACACTACACAGCTTCCATATATTGTTTTGAATGCTGCTTAAGTCCTTGTGAATGACATGCTTTGAACTTTGCCAGCTACTATTATGAAGGATTTCTTGCATGAAGACCTCATCTTCTGTTGCTTTTATGCTTGCAGTTATTAATATAAAGTTATTATCAATGATATTTAGGTGTCATTTATCCAGCTGCTATACAGACATGTAATGAGACATGCCCTGCTCACGTGCATTAGATAACCAGGATTATTTGGTAAATATAATTCTCCTAAAGACCATGCAAACTGTTCATGTTCCACATTGCACTTCCTTAATTTGCCATTCTCCTTTTCTGGTTTCATGGGTTCATTTTAACATCTTTCTAGGCCAATGTGACTGTCCCCACGTACCCCAAGCTTTCTCCACCATTGACTATTGTGATGAACTGAGTTGCTGCATCAAAGCCAATCCCAGTCTGATAAGAAGAGATAACACAGTAAGCAAGTTTTGTGCTTCTTTCACAGATGGCTTGATTCCGCTGATAGAGCCTTAAACTATGATTGGCTCCAGTTCCCTGGCATAGTCATTTGGTTCTAATGTCTCTCTGGTGCTCAGTCTGCCTAGTCAGAGCAGTGATAGTAAAGACAGACTGCAATGTCTCTTTATGTTGAACTCAAACTTTATTGAAGAGTTGCCAACATGCGTAGAAAATTAGACTACATCTAGTGGAATGTTATATCACTTGCACAGAAGTATATCAACTGGAAATGCACCAAGTCAGAGCTTTCCAGCTGAGATAACCTTTTAATATAGCAAGAGATGCCAAATGACCTTTACGAAATCTTACTGTGCTGCTTCAAAAACATCCTTTGACAGATTTAGACATGTGAACAGAGTAAGCCCTTGCTCAAATGCTCCAGCCCTGAGGGGGTCCCACATAAGTTAGAGCTACAAAGCTGCAAGTCTCTACAAGTAATCGTCCTGTGTGGAGGGCCAGCTGGATCACCTGCAGATGTTAGCAGTTGTGGTACACACTTGCCCAAAGGGAACGGGATTGAAGTTACTCAGTTTCCATCAGATAGCAAAAATTATCCCTCTTTATTGACCCCAGCTGCTTTAAACCATGACCATGCAATGAGAAATGGCTCCGGATAGCAGCTCATCTACCTAGCTCAGCCACACCTTTGATAGGGGCAAAGTTGCCACTGGTTTCTTCCTGGCGCTGGATGATCAGTGCAGAAAAAAACCTGTATCATTCCGTCCTCAGCACTTGTACTTTTGAGCTCAACCCAACTTTTAATACAGACTGCAGTCCTTACCTGTGAACTGTTTGCGTCCAGGTCTATCATAAACATGCATCCTCATCTCTCAATGACTCACAGTCAGAGGAAACATCTCAGATAATCTTGACCAGTTAAAAACAATCCAAAATAATACTCTTGGACCCTAACACGACTGGGGAGTTAGCTGAGACCATGAATCACTAATGTAACAGCTTTGTGCTTAACTGCTTTCAAGGAGACAGGGAAATGTCCCCTGACCAGGACAAGCCAGGAACAACCGTTCACGACATTGGCAATGAAGTAAAATACCACTGCTGCACTGTCTTTTAGTGGGTGGTTGATATATGACAGTCTTTACTCAGTCACTGTCTGCTTAAATGACTGCAGATAGTATCAAGCCACCTCAGAGAGTGGAGTTGCTGCAGGCACTTTCCAGGGAGAGAACCATGTCTTGCCTTCATCGCCTCTGAAGTTTAAAGGCAGCTGCAGCCAACCCTGCAGCTAAAACGCAGTGGAGATATCCTATGGCAGGAAACTCATAGAAAGGAAAATATGTAACACATTCTGGGAAGATTCACTGTATATTGTCTATATGGAATGGCAGACCTAGAATCACAGAATCATAGAATATGCTGAGTTGGAAGGGACCTGTCAGGATCATTGAGTCCAACTCCTGGCCCTGCACAGCATACCCTAAGAATCATACCATGGGCCTGAAAGCATTGTCCAAATACTTTTTTAACTCAGATAGGCTTACGGATGCTGTAATAAACTGCATTCTTATTTTAGGCAACATCTTGACAAATCTTTTAAATACAGTTCAAAGAAACATTGCAAAAAGGCCTGAGCATCTGGCAGATCTGGTTGGGGTCAGAGGAGTTACAGGTGTGTTTGTAGATGTACATGCCCCTGAGAGAAGAAGGAGCAGTAGGTGTGGACTTTTTAGGACTAGAAAAATGAGAGCCAGATGCCAGTTTTAACCAGTTAGGGTAGGCTGGCCGCAGCCAGGAGCTTCACTTGATCCTTCTGAATGAGGAAGGACTGTCAAACAAGCAGCACACTGTGGTGGGACCTTCACTTAAACCATGTGTCATGCTGCTCAGGTGGACAGTCCCAGCACCTACACCTCAGGCACCTGCATCCCTCAGCCTCCTGTGAAGCGCTTTAGTGAAATTGTGCGACAGGGCTGTGTCAGAAACATGTCAGTCAGTGTTTCACTCCTCTCTCAGGTGGTTTCATTGACATCACTCAGCCATCAGAAACAACTATTTGTGAGGAATTATGGTCTTCAGGTTAAGGCATGAAGTAGGGACTTCAGAGATGGAAAAGCAGTTGCAGGCACTACTCCAGGCTCCCTCTGACCCTTTGGGCAAGTCCTTTGCAACAGTAATTGCTGCTTAATCTCGTGTGTGAATGCACAAGTGTGATGGGAGAACCAGACCTCCCATGCTGAAGGGCTGCAAGACTCTCTGCAGACAACACAGGAACAAGGATATATGTAATGGCATTTTAGTGAGCAGCCTGAAGAAACCTTTATTTCTTACCATTGATGGTGATCAATGGCTTGATCAACCTCTCTCAGAGCCATCTATAAGAAACAGGTTCCAACATATGGTCTGAATTTCAGTTTAATGGGATGCCCATAGTAGATGATATGAAGCCTTGCTTGTTACTCCAGTTTTGTCCATCTCAGAACTGAAATATCCTGTGTCAGAACTGAGTGGCAGATTGAAAAATGGAAGAAACTAGTGGCTAGATACTTTCTTTATTGGTCAAGCCAGAGTGATTCTTCCCAGAGATGTCCAGAACAGCAGTTCTTGACCTTCATGAAAGGGAGAGGACCACATGTCAGATGCTGAAAGATGAAACTGAAAAGTCCCTGGGAGATGTCCTTGCCCTCTCCACTTTTCTGTGTCTTCCTCCCCAAGGCATATATCCATGAAATTTTTTTCTCTTCAGGAGCTATATGAAGACAACTCTTGTCTGGAGCCAGTGACACTCTCTAGCGACTCATCCCTTCTCTTGCCGTCAAATCCAGAAGTTCCATACATTCCTCAAAGGTTGTATATCAGGCTGAAATCCTAGCAGACATGAATGACACTGGAAGACCGGTTTTACAAGCAGGAGCACAGGCACCTGTGTGTACAGCAAGAAGTGTGGGAGCCATGAGGACTCCAGCATACACCAAGATGTCAGCATACCTCCCATTCTATACCCCCCATGGTGACACCAACACCTCCGCATGAAGAATCCGTGCTCAAACTGGCTTTTCCTGGACATCAGAGCTCTACCTCCCCCAGAGCTTGGGCTGCATCTTACAGCTCTGCAACACAGATTCACAAGCCCTGGAAGACACCAATTCCCATGTGTCACAGACAGCCTTGGCTCAGCAGAGCCCAAGAGTCCAGGCTGCTTCCTGCCTGCAAGACAAGCTGACAGCACCTCTCAGTCAGATCTGATGGAAGTGTGCCTATGCATCATTGAAATTAGTATATTTGCAGAATGTTCTGGCTCCTACCATCACAGCAGGCACCACTGCTTTGGTGTTCTCCACAAGCCAGGCTTTCACCTGAGTGACAGTCAATGCTGTCATGCTTGTGAGGAGGCATAGGGAAGAAGTTTTCTGTTGAGTACTAACAGGAGGTGGTGATCTTTGTGCTGGCAGTACTGCATTATCGAAGAGCTTTCACTGCAGGAAGAGTTAATAATGTCTGCTTCTTTCTTTCACACTTCTGCAAGACTGGGTCAGCCCCAGTGTCATGATTGATGGCATGAGCAAAGCCTTGTTGGCGCCGTCTCGAAGGCAGGTGCCTATTAATGAAAGGATAAGACAAGGATGAAGGTGTCCTGCAGGACTTACAACTCCCCTATCAGTGCTGGGAAGTCAAAGCAAGTGGCTTGTTCAGGGGGGTGTATTTGCTGACAAAAGTCTGTGCAAACAAGGACCTTGCAAGAATGTACAGGGAACAGCTGCTCTGTATCTGGGAAAGGTAAATGCCGTTTGCAGAGCAAACTGACTCTAATTCAGGCAAATAGTGTTACAAGCAGTGTAGCTGAAAAGAAAACACGTTTACTGGGATGTTAACTTGACTAGTATCAAGTGCGGGGAAATCAGGATAATGCTCGTGTCTGTAAGACTGCCACTTGAGGCAAATAATTACTTATTTGAAAACCCTTTTGCAAAAGCATCTTGCCTTGACCCAAATTGATTCTCAATACCTGGGGTGGAAAGCTGTTTAGCATATGGGCAGGATTTTGTATCCACAGGCCCCTCCAAGCACCAGTTTGGTGTTTTTATTTGCAAAACATGCTTCAGATGTTGGGTGCAGGTTTGAGCTGCCCCCAGGGTTAGGCTGCAGGGGTGGGAGACACTGAGCACTTACGGGGTATCAATGCCTTTCAGAGGGCTGACACTGAGCAACCCCATGATGCACACCCTGAATCCCTGTCCTGTCAAAATTTCATCCCGTATTTATCCCTTCCCATCTCCAGGGCCACCTCAGAAGGAGAAGCTGCACACACCTGCAGGAAGACCAGGAGGAGCTGCAAAATATGAGGACAGAGCCCCACCTCGTGGTAACAATCTCTGCTCACCAGAAGTCTTTGAGGGTTGACTTGTGAGCACGACCTCATGACACACATCATGGTTGCTGCTACATTAATTAGTCTAATAAGAGTTTTGATCTCAGTGTCTGTGGCAGCACAACATTGGCACACAGCCCAGAGCACAGGTGTGGGGTGGTGCCTGGGTCTTCCTCTCCCATAGCTCAAGATATTCTATGCAGAACTTGAACAGTAAAGGTATTATTTTTACTACTGAAAAGGAAGTAGTTTTTATTTGTTACATCTGTTTTCTGTTTCACATACAATGGGAGAGCTGGTTGAAGGCCAGGTCAAGCATCTTTCATGGAAGCAAAGAGAAATTAAATGGCTTTTTAACTGGTCCAACCAAGCAGCTGTGGGAAGGCATCAGGCAGAGCAGCCCTGAGGACTCAGGAATTGCCTACAGCTGGGTCAACCACCACAGGAGCACAAACTGGGGGACCTATTCAGCAAGAAAAAAGAGTATGGCCCAGGAAAGGCAGAAACTCAGCATCCTTTGAACCCTGGGTACTTCCCTGTGTTTGCTGGGTTTCAGTATGTAGAAACGGCCCTCTCCTCCTCACACCTTTACTCTGGGAAGGTGGTTTCTTCATACATAAATTGTGACAGTAATGACAATACATTTTCCTGCTCCTCCTGGAAGCGCCACCCCCTGAAATTTCTGTGGTGCTGAACCAAAGAGTATGCTGCGTTGAAATAATTATCCAGTGGTGCTCACAGAAAACACAACCAGTCAGGAGCTCCTGTTATTTTCTAGAGGAAATTATATGCAACCTGTTGCAGTCAATATTTAACTGTGGCTGCTCCCCTCTATATCTGTGATTAAGGATCCCGGAGGGCAAATTTTATTAGAGTCAGCATTGTAGAAAATCTTCTTTCAATTTGGTTGGCACACAAAAGAAACTAGAAACATCAGTTCTTTGAACCATTTAGGGATGATCACATTTCCCACTGCTTGGATGATTTTCTTTCCTAAACTCAGATTTTTTTTTGTCCTGTTTCACAGTATCACAGTATCACAGTATAGATAAGGCTGGAAAGGACCTTGAAGATCATCTAGTCCAACCTATAGCCCAACTAACCTAGCATCGACATCTTGCTCAACACCTCATCCAGCCTACCCTTAAACACCTCCGGGGTTGGCGAGTCAACCACCTCTGCGGGCAACCCATTCCACATCCGGATCACTCTTTCAGTAGAAAATTTTTTCCTAATATCTAGCCTAAACTTTCCCGGCCTAAATTCTAAATTCTTGTAAACTACAGAAATGGGTTTTAAAGCCTCTGATTTGGCACTCTAGAGCACAGAGGTTTTGAGGAGATCCTGTTCTCAGCCTTTTGCTCACCACACAAACCCCAAAGCCACAGTCAGAGCCACTGATACACCTGACTGACATTGTTACCATTTCTTCAGGCTGGATGTTCCTAATGCTTTGCTCAGGACTCATTATGAGTTGGCAAGATGTGAGAGTTGCTTAGACAGCCAAGTTCCCTGCCAGCGCCAGACACCTGTGCAAGGCAGAAGGCGCTCAGCCAAAGCGCTTGCCTTCTGTCAGAACAGAGCAGCAGCGAAATCCTGGGCTGTGACCAAATGACCTAGTGATAAGCAGACCAGGGTGTAAGCATGACTATTTCTAAACATTTTGCAGTAAAAATGCAGAGACTGAGCAAAGTGAGTGTGTCTGGGATTAATGAGGCTTTGTGGAACAGGGTTTGAGTGTGATTATGGAGTTTTAGCTTTAGATGTTTTATTAAAAGCCTGAACAAACACCATTAGCCAGCTCAGTGCTTATTTATGATTAAGCTGGATAGCACCAAGATGCTTTCAATTGATTTTTAGAGGGAAAATAACAAGCCAAAATCTTCATTTTGCTGATAAAGATGAGGTGATGGTGGAGACCAGCTTCCCTGGGTGCTGGCACCCTGCTAATGGCACCCTGTGTCCAGCAGAGCTGACAGTAACACCTCCCTTTAGGTCTCACCCCTTGCAGAGGCACCAGCAGTGAAAACAGAAATTTGATTGCTCACCCCAGCATGAGTCACAGGAGTTTTCCCCACTCAGGATGCCTCTGGATCACCTGGATATGTGGTAAGAGGATGCACAGGGGCTACACGGATTAACATGCATGGCCACCATAGGTAGCCACCCTCTGAAAAAACCCGCACCATCTATGGGCTGCATTTGAAGAAAACCTTCCTTTCAAGTCTCCTTGCCTGGCCTTGGGTCCTGTCTGCAGTGGGAAGGTGTGCAGCTATGTGGTGAGGTGTGCTAGCTCGGTACCTCATGCAGAGGTGACATCTACTGACCATGACTTCAGCTTCATTTTGTGCTTTTACGACTCTAAATAAACAATGCCAAGAAAGTGTCCCCTCGAGGTTGTGTGCTGTTATGTAACTGCTCATTTAACTGCGCCATGGCCAAAGCCAATACATTATTTTATAAATGCATGAAGGTTGTGTGTCCCATACCAGAGACCTTCGTTGGCGTTTGACAAAGGGCAGAGACCTGGTTTTCAAATTAAATAGTCCAAAGCTATAGGAAATCTTTAAACACAAATGCACGTTATTTCCCTGCAGTTTATCCCCCTGTGATTAAGATTAGATTTTGGATTTGTTTCTTTAATTGGAAACTCACAACAAATCCAGAGTAAAATTAAACATATGAAGCAAAATTAGTGATTTTTTCTTTACAGAAAAAGCTGCCACTGGTCTGTGGATTTATTTGACAATGGCAAACAAGTGGAAATTTTTCTAGTATTTTTTACCTTTTGAAGAGTAGAAGGTAGTATTAATTAAAAAAAAAGAATTACCAATATGTTTCCAAAAACTTAGAATAATAACCAGCACATATTTTCAAAAAACAAATACCTGGGTCTCTTTTTAAAAAAAAAAAAGTTCCAAGATGGTGGGTTTTGTTGTATCATTATTGGATGCCATATTACAGTTAAGTTCCAGATTGTAACACTAGGATCCATGCTCAACAGACTGTTCTGGCTGGGTACAACTCCCCAAAAGTCTGGCCTTGGACATGAACCTGTAGAAGGCTGTAACTGGAACAGTGTTTCTTCACGTCCTGGTTCTTGCATAAGGCTGAAGCTTGAAAATTCTTATCCATGCAGCCATAAAGAAAAGAAGTTGTAAATACACTACTTCAAGTGTCAAATTCAAAGGTGAGTAGAAAGTAAACACTCATTCTTTCAAATATTGTGATTTTTAAGCTTGTTATGGTTTTAGCACCTGGCATACAATTTGTGAGTATTTAGACAAGTTGAGGTAGTGATAGAGGTAGTACAAGCAGTACTTTGATATTCCCACAGTATAATAGCATTTACAGTTGCTGCAATATCTGCAGTGCCATAAATGTTAATCCAGCTTGTTCTCTTTTCTTATCTCTTTGCACTTATAGTCAGCTCCTAAAGCACAAGACCAGGGCAGGAGTAGTCCTGCTCGAGCACTAGCAAGAATAATGTGTCCAGCTGTAATACAAGGCAATTGAGAGAAGCCCTGCAGAGACACCCTGGGTGTTCTCATGGATGAAAAGCTGGACATGACCAGCAGTGTGCACTCATAGCCCAGAAGACAAACCACATCCTGTGCTGCATCAAAAGCAGCATGACCAGCAGGGCAAGGGAAGGGATTTGGCCCCTCTACTCTGCCTTCACGAGACAGACTTCACACTGGAGTGCTGTGTCCAGCTCTGGGGGTCAACACAAGACATGGACCTTTTGGACCAGGTCTAGAGGAGAACCATGAAGATGCTCAGAGGTCTGGAGCACCACTCCTATGAAGACAGGCTGAGAGAGCTGCGGTTTTTCAGCCTGGAGAAGAGAAGTCTGTGGAGAGACCTTATAGCACCTTCCAGTACCTGAAGGGGGCTTATAAAAAGGAGGATAAAGAACTTTTTATACAGGCAGATAGAAGCACGGAATATTCTGACTTGGAAGGGACCCACAAGGATCATCAAGTCCAACTCTTAAACAGCACCACTGCCTCCCTGGCGAGAATTGAACCCCGGTCTCCCACATGAGAGGTGGGGATACTCACCACTGTACTAAAGTGGATTTTCTTACTCAACTGGATTTTCTAACGATAAGACAAGGGAAAATGGCTTTAAACCAAAAAAGGGCAGGTTTAGATTAAGTATTAGGAATAAATTCTTTACTACGGGGGTGGTGAGACACCGGAACAGCTTGCCTAGAGAGGCTGTGGATGTCCCATCCATGAAAGGGTTTAAGTCTAGGTTGGATGGAGCTCTGAGTAACCTGATCTACTGAGAGGCATCCCTGCTCAGGGCAGGGGGCATGGAGCTAGATGATCTGATCTTTAATGCTCCTTCCAATCATTCTATCATTCTGTGATTCTAATAAGTGAGCTGGGGATGGGAAACTGGTTCAGTTCGGGAGAAGGTAGCTTCAAGATCAGTCCTAAACATGAACATATTTTTTTTCACTGTTATTCATTCCCAAAGCACTCGATTACTGCAAATTTCTTAACATCTCTTCCCAGGGCTGTGACTTTCTATTCAATATAGCTGAGCACCTGGTCCAGTCTGCAAGACCACCAGTTCTTCCCCTACAATGCCCCAAACCTCCAATGCACTGACTGACTTTCACCTACCATCCCAGGGTTCTGTTGTCTGCCTTGACCACTGAGGAAATTCTGGCAATGACCAGCCCCTTACGAAAGCTGCAAATTATTTGTTGCTGCCTCAAAGCCTGCCCTTACATATGTGCTGTGCTGAATCCCATTTTCTACAAGCTGCTTGAAAATTTCTCCTGGGTCATGCAACAATATGCTTTCCAGATACCCACAGAGATTACATACTGCTTTTCCCTATGAAGAAAGGTGTCAATTTTACTTGGTGTGACCTGTCTTTTGTAGATACATGTTTGTTTATTGGGTTTTTTTGTATTCCTGTTCTATGTCCATTTCCTCATCTTTCATTATTGAGCTCTTCATGGGCATTCAAATTAAGGGGTCCATAGTTTTTCCTGTGTCCCGTACTCCTTCTTAGTAACCTCATCTCAGTTCTCCTTGATTATACATTTTCTGCAGATCAATAGATCTCAACTACTGCTGTTAAGCCTGGTTAAATTGCTTTTATTGCTTCTTATATAACTTTTCTAATCTAAATCTCACCAGATTACCTCCATCTGATCTCTAAGAAAACTTCCCCGTGCTCACATGCAGAGTGTTAGTCCATCCATTAATCACTGTTTCCCCAAATTTAACAGTCACCTCGAAAGATTAGAACACCACAAGCAAGCACAGTCTATTTTAAATGTGATACAAATGCCTAATGTTATGCTTCATCTTGTGAATTATAAAATAAACTCCTTCTGAAGATACAGCATGGAAGTCATGCAGAAAATTGTTTGTTGAGATTTTCAACCATGTGGAAGAAATGTGCTTAGCAGTTTTAATGTCTGATCTCAAATACTAGACAGGCTGAAATTGAATGCAGCTCATTTTATGGTGCTCTTCTGGATAAATTCTGTCAGGAGAGCTCCTGTAAGGATGTTAACATCCTGTACATTTTTGAGGATTTTTTGACCATATGCTGCAGCTCAGATGTCCATTGACAAAATTCTCACTTTTCCTATTGGATGTTCTGCTCACCTACCCTCAGTTGACATCTTCCAGACCTTTAATGGTGCCTTACAATTATTGCTTTTGAAGTCCTTTGGAATTTGTAGCTGTATAAATGTCAATGATATTCTGTAAAATACCATTTTGGTGAAAATCTTGGAAATCTGCCCAGCTATGATATTGCCAGCAATTTGGATATAAGTGCAACATGTCTGTTTTGGATAGGAAGGAGATCGGGGCAAGTTTTTTGATTGATAGTTCCTAATAATCATAATAATGCTCTGAGAGCCGGAAGGGAATTTGCTATGGTTTTGATTTATCTATTCCTTCAGAGGAAGAAATTTCTCCGGCAACTTCTCAATAAACGGCATTGTTTGGGATGCCACCAGATGGTGCCAGCAAGTCAGGGAAACACGGGCTGGACCCAAACACAGCTCCCGGGATCGCCTCTCTCTGTTTCTAGTAGGGGACTTAAATCCCAATCTCTTGCAAATATTAAAATATTTTTCATATTTCTACACCACACTTCAATACCTTATTTTAACATTCAGCTCAGGATGCTGTAGGGCAGATTGCATTCCTTCAAAGATGTCCTTTTTATAAAAATTAAGCATTTCTGTTGTTTTCCCTAGTTCCTCACAACTAACTGTTTAAAATCAAATTACATGGAAAATCTACTGATCCCTATGTCTTAATCCTTCATGCCTCATTTCTTTTGGATTAATGTTGGGCTGTGACTACATATTTTTGTTACTTAGTCATTGAAAAATCAAACCAAATTGTAGTGTTTCCTTTAAAAAAAATCAGTTATTCTAAGTTCTGCATTGTTGGAACCCTCCTGACAAGGTGCACAAGACTCTTTCTACTGAGCAGGTGTTGATTGCATCCTGTTAAACTCCTGTGAGGATATTTTCTGTCTTTGAGTATGGATGTAAAATTACGTTCTGCTTGGACTTAAATGTTAAAATTCATATGAACTTTTGTGTGGAAGCCCTGGGGGGTCTATATAAAGAGGAGCTGTAATGCTGCTCTTGCCGTGAAGTGGAAACAGGGCCAGGGAAATACCCTATAGCCCCATCACTACACGCAAACTGGGCAAAAGGGCTTCACACAAACATGGGCTGTTTCTCAGCCTTTCACACAGAATCACAGACTCACAGAATTAACTAGGTTGGAAAAGACCTGTGAGATCAAGTCCAACCTATTACCTAACACCATCTCATCAACTAAACCATGGCACTAAGTGCCACATCCAGTCTGTTTTTAAACACTTCCAGGGACAGCAGCTCGTTCCAATAGCCAATCACTCTTTCTGTGAAGAGTTTTTTCCTAATGTCTAGCCTAAAATTCCCTCGGCGCAGGGTTCTGTCAGGTAGCCTGAGAGAAGAGACCAACTCCTGCCTCGTTACAACCTCTTTTCAGGTAGTTGTAGAGAACCATAAGGTCCCCCCTGCCCCTCCCCTTCTCCAGGCTAACCAATTCCAGTTCCCTCAGCCACTCTTCATAGGACTTGGGCTCCAGCCCCTTCACCATCTTCATTGCCCTTCTCTGGACATGTTCAAGTATCTCAACATCGTTCTTAAACTGAGAGGCCCAGAACTGGACATAGTATTCAGGGTGCAGCCTAACCAGAGCTGAGTACAGGGGAGGGATAACTTCCCTAGTCCTGCTGGCTACACTATTCCTAATACAGGCCAGGATGCCATTGGCCTTCTAGGGCACACAGGTGACTCATGTTCATTCTGACATTGACCAGCACCCTCAAATCCCTTTTTGTCTGGCTGCTCTCCAGTCACTCTGTCCACAGTCTATAGCACTGCATGGGGTTGTTGTGTCCAAAGTGCAGAACCCAGCATTCAGACTTGTTAAATCCCATGTTGTTGGATTCTACCCATCTATCTGGCCTGTCTAGGTCCCTCTACAGAGCCTTCCTACCCTCTTACAGATCAACACTTGTTCCCAACTTGGGATCATCTGCAAACTTGCTAATGGTGGACTCAGTTCCCTCGTCTAGATCATTAATAAAGATATTAAACAAGATTGGGCTCAATCCCTAGGGGACATCTCTAGTGACTGGCCGCCAACTGGATGTGACACCATTTACCATCACTCTCTGGGCCTGGGCCTCCAGCCAGTTCTTAACCCAGCACAGTATGCACCTGTCCAAGCTGTGGGCTGCCAGCTTTTCCAGGAATTTACTATGGGAGGTGGTATCAAAGGCTTTGCTGAAGTCTAGGTAGACTAAATCCACAGCCGTCCCCTTATCCACCGGATGGGTTATCTGGTCATAGAAGGAGATTAGTTTGGTCAGGCAGGACCCACCCATCCTAAATCCATGCTGACTGGGTCTGATGCCTTGGCCATCCTGTAGGTGCTGTGTGATCGCACCCTAGATGATCCGGTCCATTATCTTGCCATAATCTTTGTTCATACAAGATAAAGTAACAGGAACATTGTAGTGGACTGAGGGAAGAGATTATCCCCTCTAATATGTCCTCATTATACCACATCTACATACTGCATTCCGTTTCATATTCCTGGACACAGGAGAGATAATGACTAGATGAGGAGAGTTCAGCAAATGGTAAGCAATTACCTCCTTGGTCTGAATTACCTTTAAAGTGTTTTTTCTCTCTTCTTTGATTACATAGAAAGCCTAAATACCTAAAGCTTGGTGATACACACGTGCTGTGAGGTCTATCACTGAAAGTCATAAGGAGATCTGAACCAACAGGACTAAAAGCCCAAGTTTCTTGAGTGCTTAGCAGCTGCTCTAACAATTATACTGGACTTGGTTTTAAGCTTCCCTCTTTGAGTGACCAGTTTGCCAGGCCTTTTTTCATTGGTTTCCACATGTGCAAATATAATCCTTTACCCAAGCTTTAAGTCATAGGTTGCTCCTTCAATACACATAATGGCTCTGTATCTACACCACCATCTTTCAGGTGATCCAACCATCATTCCAACAGTAATTTTTTGCCTTGATCCTGGAAGAATAAGCTAATGTTCTCAGTTGGGGCAGCTTTTGTGGGAAATAGACTTCATAGGCCTGTAGCATCCTATAGACTGGTGTGTAGCGCTGAAGGAGAAACAGGTGTGATCAGCAATTCCCGCTCTGTGATTTGCATTTGACTGTATTGCCGACTGATCATGTGATGCTGAGGTAGACATGGAAGTCAGTATTTCCTGCTTCCAGTGTTCAGCCCCCTAATTTTCAGAGGTGAATGCTAAAGATGCTTGGCAGTGCAGGAAATTAGGCCTCTTGTTCAAGTCTGTAAATATGCCTATTGATGTCAAGATGAAGTAAAGAAAAAACCAGATACAGCTGTCTCTAACAAAGCCGCTCTTTTATAGACTCATGAAAGTACCGTTACACAACTCTGACCATGACTTCAATGGTAACAACTGTAGCAGAAAAAAACACCCTGGTGTCTTCCTCACTGCATCTGCAAGCCTCAGGAAGGGAGAATAAAGATTTTAAGTATTGTTTTTATCTCAAAGACACAAAATATGCAGTGAGACTCTACCTTTTCAAAAAGAAGCCAGTATTCTTGGAGTTCAAATGGTTAGAAAGCTGTTTGCATTATTTAGTCATTTCAGGGTGATTTCAAAATTTTAAAATAATATAAAGAAATCACACTTTTTTCTTTTATTCTGTTAGTTTGCTATCCCTGCAAGAGCTCTGTGCCAGTAGAGAATACAGTCTCAGTGTGTGGAGTCTCCTCCCATAACAGTGACATTTAGGCACAGCTATTTAAGAACTCAGTGTAAGAGACTCTGCCGCAGGTTGTATTTGATAACAGAAGAGGTGCCGGGGAGTCTATGACCTTTAGGCAATAAAAAAGTGGGATAACGAGGATCAAAATTTAAATCCTGAGGACACAGAGCCAGCATGAGCAGTGCTGAGCCCATGGAGGAAAGGCATCTCTGAAGCTGTCTGTCATACCTTGCCTGATATGTCACATTAGCATCTTTTCCAGGCTGATCCTACTGAAATGTCACAGCCCATTTATTCCAGTCCCAGCATCCAGTGGCAATGCTAGTGGCACAAGGCTGCATTAGCTCTGAAATATTTCCCATGCATTGGCCTGAAGAGAGAAGGCAAATAGGGGTACTCTGTGCTCCAGCTTGGTCAGTCATATTAATCTTTCAGAACAGCCTCACATGGATTTAGTCCAGGTTTTCAGCACTACAATGTGAGGAAAGTACAGTGGTGAGTTTCACACAGGAGACCGCCTGTTCAATTCCTGCCAGGGAGGCAGTGGTGTCGTTTGAGAGTTGAACTCGATGATCCTTGTGGGTTCACAGATTCACAGATTCACAGATTATTGTGAATTGGAAGGGACCCACAAGGATCATCAAGTCCAACTCTTAAACCACACCACTGCCTACCCAGCAGGAATCGAACCCTGGTCTCCCGCATGGCAGGCAGGGACACTCACCACTGTACTAAAGTGGGTTCTTTCCAACTCAGAATATTCTGTGATTCTGTGATTCTATGAATGTGTTGTACTGTTGTTGCAGTGAAGCAGGCTCTCCTCCAAGAGGGATGGCAGCAATGTATGGGGGGAGAAATCTTGTCTAGTCCCTGCATGAGGAATAACAAAATCATAGAATCATTCAGACAGGAAAAGACCTCTGAGATCATCATGTCCAGCTGTTAACACAACACTGCCAAGTGCACCACTAAACTATGTCCCCAAGAGCCACATCTGTGTGTCTTTTAAACACCTCTGGGGATGGTGACCTGACCACATCCCTGGGCAGCCTGTCCAATGCCTGACCACCCTTTCAGGTAAGAAATTTCTCCTAAGCAAAAGAAGTTCCTTTCCTTAGGGACAAAGAAAGCAGGGATGCTTGTAGCTGTGAGCTCTGGGAAATACCGTCACCTTTTAAACAGAGTGTAGGACTTCTTTCGTAGATCTTGCATCTAGCATGAACATAAGTTTACAGATCAGAGTTTATCTGAAACTGGGCTTCCCAGCACACTCACCTCCAGAAACATTGGGACAACAGACATCCCTGAAGACAGATGCACATCTGAACATACTCCTCACTGGTGGTCAATGAATAAGAACCTGCTCAGAATAGAGTAATAGTTTCCCAACTTTTACATTAACATAATTTTCTGAAGGAAAAAAAGAGTAATTTTATAACAAATCCTTTAGAAGCAATTAATATGTACATAAAAAAATGACAAGATTAGCCCTGTGAACCTTGGTCCACAGTTTTCAATACAGGGTAATAAAACATGGGAAACAGAAGCCCAGTGTCCTTCAACAAAAAAACTAACAAAACCTTTGTGTGTTATTTTAGAAACCTGAATAGCACTGCATAAATATATTTTCCTCCTTCAAAAGGCAGGTCACATCAGCCCTAATTAGCAGAGGGCCAGAATGGAAACAACATAAAATAAATCCTTTTAAAGTTTGCTCTCATTACTACATTTGGCATATTTAAGCATAAACACCATCTGTGTTTATCAAGAGGCACAGAAATATCTGCTGTCCAATCTCAGAGTGACACCAGTGTTTATGGAGGGTTACAGTAAGGGGCACATGCAAGGCTTCCAGAGAAACTGAGCTCCCCTGGTATTATTTGCTTAGTCACCAGCTGCTCACATAGATGGAAGTATTTTTGCCAAGAGAAGGATAATAATGGAAGAAAAATAAAGCCTCAAACATCTCATGGAAACTTCTTCTGGCAACCCCAAGGAAGTGAGTAACTGCGAAAGTGAAGTGCAGCAAAGGATCAAGCCATAAAACACACTCTGTGCTTTTAATGTTATACACTCCCAGTGGGGGAGAAGGAACATCTGCTGAGCTCTGGGGTCACCCAGCTGCTCTGCCCCCTCACTGACAGATTGGGGACCCTCTGTACCTCTGCCATTGCAGCAGGTTGAATTATTTTTATTTGGGCTCCCCTTCATCCTACAGCATGGACTATTTCTGTGCAAATACAAAAGCAGAATGAGAAGACAAGGACAGGAGCAGTAGCAGGATATGCCTTACCTAAAGCCAGGATGGAACACTGCCAAGAGATATCACAAACTAGATGCCATTGTCTAGCTCAACACAGGCAGTTGAACTCCCCCAACCAGGACCAAATTGGCCCATGGATCTGGACCCAGGCAATTAGCAACCAGCAACATATCCTCTGCAAGAACAAAGCCATCATCTATCTGAAACACAAAGTCACAGGTAATGACAGGCCTACCTGTCACTGCAACCTAGGTCATCAGCACCAGTCTTTGGTTCTTCTTTGATGACACACAAGATTCAGGCAAATTGCTTTTATTAAAATCCCAGTACATGTTTGCTTCACCCCGCAAAAGAACTGTGTGAATAATTTCATAAAATGTCAGCTATTTTTAGATGATAAAAGTAATAATGTGAATATATGACAAGCTCTTTGACATAGAAATATAAAAAAAAATATGGACACCCAAAATGCATCATCTAAACCTGAACAGCCTGGAACATCATCGGATCTCCATTGCTTTAACATCATTTGCCCAAAACCAGTGAAGAAGAATGATACTAGTATTATTCCAAGCATAATTTGACTCTTTATCTTCCTTCTTACAAAGTGATCTGATTGTGATAAAGATACATTGAACCATGCAAAGACAATCCAATTAAAATTAAAACAAATGAAAAATCCACAGTATTCATATTAATTTGCTCAATTTCAGCCTGATGTCTTTATAAGAACCAGAACCACAGAAGTTAGTAAAAACTGTAGACAGCAGTTTCACAGTCTAAATTGTCTCCCAAATAATATGTGCATAGTATTTAATTTGAATTTTCCTAATTTTTTCTCATTTGCCCTACCTATGCTACCAGCATGTTTGTCTGAGAATTTTTCCTCTGTCAAGAGCATTTACTGTCCTCAGACACCTACAGACTATTTCCAGATCTATCACACACACATGTATGTCAGAACACCCCTATTTTGATCCATGCTTTTACCTTATATGCTTATCACTTTGGTTTTCTCATGAAATTGTGTATTTACTCAGGACTCTGTCATCCCATCAAGACACCAGTCTTGGTGCCTGGGGTACAGTGTCAGAAGCTGCAAAGGCAGCAAGGATGACCTGCATGGCAAGGACCCTGGCCCACGGCCAGAGACACATTTTTCGACCTGTGCTTAACTTTAAGCACATGAGTAATCCTGCTTGCTTTGCTGAGATTACACATGTCCTTAAAATAAAACTCTGCTGTGTTGGTGTGGGACCAGAGGGCTCCATCCGTTTTACATCAAGCTCATTAACAAAAAGGACTTCTCATCCATCTTTCCATGGCAAAATGCACGTGTGAATAGAGTTCAGGGTGTGTTTTCTCCCAAGTAGTTGATTTGCTGACTACTATCTACTGCTGCCTACAGTGTTTCTGATGCACTCTTGTACCTGCGCTTCTCCTCCCTACAAACACTTGGGATCTGTGTATCTTTCCTGAACAACTTGACATTCCTCCAAGCTAAGTCACATTCTTGTTGCTTTCTGTCCGGCTCAAAAACAGCACTTGGACAAGGGAGGGCAGGAAGACAGCTTTGGCAATGAGCTTGCTCTGAGAAAATCTGACTTATGGTGGTAATGTAGGTGAAGGGTCTAGCAGGCAGTGTTGGACTGGTTTCCTGGCGGATTTCTACTGAGTCACTGGATTATTTTTTGCCAACTCCAAGAATTTTTTCAGTGCCTGTGGTAGTCCTAATGTACCTCTCTCATAGAACTTCCCCAGTATCTGTGAAGACACCTTTTTCTCTACTTCCCACATGCAGATGTTCACAGGGTCACTTTTTTTCCTGTACTGAACCAATTTTTTGCCTGTGAAAACTTTGGGACACATTGGCTTATGTCAGTCACAGTCTGACACTGCAGGAATGCTCTTATGCCTAAACCATGGTATCACAAGAGCATAATTTCTGTAACAAGCGTGGCTAGAAGGAGACTTGCTTGAGGAAATAAGGAGTTATCCCAGATGAGTTATGAAGAGTTATGAAGAGTTATGGAAGCACTGTGCTCTCCGTTATCATTCCTTTTAAGTGAAAAACTGACAAAATCAGGGAGATGTGTGATGCTGAGTGCTTTTAAAGACTGATCTACTTACATACCTGAGTATGGACCTCAGTCTATGTGATGCTAGTCCTACAGATGTGTAATTGAGGCTCATCAGGGCTGGCTGCACACTGCACTGGTAAGGCAGACAGGTATTTGTGACTGCTTCAAATAGAACAAGAAGATGTAGCATCTGTAGTGAGAGAGAAAAATAGTATGTATCAATACATTTGAACTCCAGGAGGCCACATGAGCAATTGGAACACTCAACAAAGGCTTCATCTGCACTAGTCAGATGGTGTCGTGGTTTAGACCCTGGCTGGATGCCAGAGACCCACCCCAACTTCTCCTGAAGGAGAGAAACTGGAGAATAAACCTGGTTACAGGCAAAAACAAGGCAAAACTATAAGTAAAGAACATAAAGGGTTTATTTTCTAACTAACAAGCTCAGAACTGCAAGGGAAGCATCATTTAGAAGGCAACCTTTCTCCCCCCACCCCTCCTTCTCTTACAATAGATGTAATATTCCCTTTTCCACCAGGAGAAAAAGGGGGAACATAGGGTAGGGGTAAACCAGGCAGGTTGGTATTTCTGACCAGATCCAGGGTAGGAACCATCTCTCTGCCCTTCCATAAAGTTCTCTCTCTCTCACAAGAGGGAAAGGTCTTTCATGACCCCTCCCAAGTGAGATCTCGACCTGAGGATGACAGTTCTTCTGAAAAATTNGCAGAAAACCCCCTAAACCATAACAGATGGTGAAATGGCCACAAGCACTGCTCAGAGAGCTGGAAGATGTGCAGGGTAAGAGGGAAGGGCACTCAGCAGCCCCATGGTGAAAAACGGTGTGAGCCAATGGAGCTGCCATCCTGTCACACCTGCAGATGGCATATGGACTCACCGAACCAGAGCAGCCATAGTTCATGGTAAGGACACCCAGAATTGCTGCTGACAGCACTGGTGGAACAATTTACTGGCATCCTTGAAACATGTACACAGCACAAGGGCAACCTCACCTCCAAGGTGAGGATAGACCTTGGAGTCTATAATCCAAGGTCAGGCTTATTTTTTCATGAGCTGAGATCTCACTAGTCTTGTGTTATTGAGCCCAAGAGGCCAAAAAAAGCTTTTTTCTGGGATGCCTGATTGCTCCTTTTGACTCTTCTTTTGATCTCAAACAGATTGCAAAGCAACCAAGTGAGGAGAGTGCAGAAGGATGGACCCCATTGACTGCAACTATATATATGAGGTGAACAAGTCATGGAACAGATAGTCTTGTGTGCTATTATGCAGCAACTGCAAAACGACCATGACATTAGAACTAGTCAGCATGGATTTTGGAGAGGCAGGTCTTGCCTGACCAACCTAATCTCCTTTTATGATCTGGCGACTCACCTGGTTGATGATAAAAAGGCCAT
>WEKX01020591.1:409821-438823 GCA_013390025.1 Pitta sordida | reverse complement strand
GCGCTGGTCAGACCTCATCTTGAGTACTGTGTGCAGTTCTGGGCTCCCCAGTTTAAGAGGGAAGTTGAGCTGCTTGAGAGGGTCCAGAGAAGGGCGACAAGGATGGTGAAAGGACTGGAGAACAAGGCCTATGGGGAGCGACTACGGGAACTGGGGTTGTTCAGCCTGGAGAAGAGGAGGCTCAGAGGTGACCTCATTGCTGTTTACAACTACCTGCGGGGAGGTTGCCGCCAGATGGGTGTGGATCTCTTCTCTTGGCCTGACGACACCAGAACAAGAGGGCATGGCCTTAAGCTATGCTGGGGGAGGTTTAGACTGAATGTTAGGAAGAGGTTTTTCACAGAGAGAGTGATCGCTCATTGGAATGGTCTGCCCAGGGAGGTGGTGGACTCGCCATTACTGGAGGTGTTTAAGGGAAGACTCGATGAGGAGCTCAGTGACATGGTCTTGTTGGTGGGGAGTTGGACTAGATGATCCTGAGGGTCCCTTCCAACTCAGAATAACCTGTGAACCTGTGAACATGTTCACAGCCTCTCCTCTAGCCTTTAAGGGCAAGTGGCACAGCACGGCTTACATTTGCTTGGATAACCTGCCCACATCTAAGTTTGTAAACATTTAAGGTGTAAATCCATACAGTTTATTGCATCTACATGTACACTGAGTCTGTTGGGACCTGAACTGTACCCAGTTATTGCTGCATATAGGAGTGGCTGCCAAGGCTCAAAGCCATGCCAGAGAGTGTGCTGCTAAGTGTCCCACCAGGACAGCTGCATGCCAGTGTTGGAAGCCCATGTCCTGTCACTTCCTAGGTTACTTCAACAGGTGTAGCCAGAAACCAAAACGAGGCACAGGAGAAGACAGTCTATGCAGATGAAAAGCAGAGCAAAGACATTCTCTGGAAAAGGTGACAACATGTGAGCTAAGCTGGAGTTGGAGCAACAAGCCAAGCCACCATCCCACACTGCTGAGCTTCCAAGAGAGGTGAGCCCTGACTCCTGCAGAGCCAACAGGAGATGGTGGAAGGAGCAGGGTGGAAGGAGCAGGTAGGTCAGAGGAGGAATGACCATGCATGCCAGTCTAAATGGACCCACCATGCACATAGGGGCTGGATTTAAGAAAAATCATCCTCTGGTTCAAAGCCCAGATTTTCAAATCCGCTGTGAAGCAAGCCACCCTCTTTCGGCACTGCACATATCTTTCATATTTCTTTCCCTCAAGGAAGTGTTTTGTGATGATTAATGAGTGAGGAAGGTCACCTTTTGAGTCTTCAGCTCCTGCAGAATTCCAAAGAAAACAAATCCAGAAGAATTCCAGCCGAAAGTCTCATAGCAAATGCATTCATTTTCCTTTATTTATGATTATTCTTATAATGGACTTATTAAGTCCTTTTTTTAAATAAACAGAATTTGAGACTGTTTGTGAAATGCTGAGGGTTTCTGCCTTAAAACATCTGCTGCTTATTTCTAAAGGACCATTTAGGTAACACTAGAGCACGTACAGATATGCATCTATTTCCTGGAAATTGCTTAAGCACTCTCCAAAAATGTAGAAATCTGTGCCCTTAACACCCGAGAAAACCTAAGACTAAAACAAATGAGGCTGGGTAGTCGCTAACTGAGAGAAATTTAATAAATCTACCCTACACATGAACTGTGTTGGTATGTGAGACTGGAAAGCTTTCTGGCAGGAGACAGAGAAGTTGACTGTAAGTCTGTATAACTCATTCATGGTGCTGCATAAAGCTGCATGACCAACCCAGCTATCTGAGCACTATGCTTTTTCTAATGGTGTGCCTATTGAACAAACATCTGGGCTCACGTCTTCTTCCACAACAAATGATGCTCTGGATGGGAATTTCCTTCTGAGTGTCTGTGCCATTAAATGGTTAACAATTTCTATCCTTGGGGAATCTTTTTCTAGATGTCAAGGAACCTCTGCAAGATAAGTTTTCCATGAGATGTGATCATGTCTCCACAATGTTTGATGTCTCACCCCCTCTTTGTCAATAAGAGTCCAACTGCACTATGACATCCAGTGGTCCTATAGACAGCAGTAGACCTTCTCCAGTCTAGGTGCTTTCTGGATTTCTTTTTCATAGCCGTCTTCTCACTACTTGAGAGGAAGTCAGAAAATCAAGTCAAATTCAGCCTTCAAAGTTCAGCTGCTGCAGAGAGCTCCTGAAGAGTGCTCCACAGCATTCCTAGCTGTTTCCTCCCTTCCCTGTTCCTCAGCCCAACATAGCCCTGATGCTCCTCGTAATAGTGGCATACCCTAAGTTTGTTAAGCCACACTGAACTGACTTGAAGGATGAAGCTGAGATTGTAAAAAGCCCCTTTGAACTTTTGCTAAAATGGTGTCATGTGGGTTGCAGATACCCCATCCCACCATTTATATTGCAAATTACTGTTCTTTTGTAGGAGGAAACAAAAAATCCAGTAAATGCTGGTAACATGGTTGGACTTCACAAGTACCTTGCTGTTATAGACAGTATATGATGAAACTCATTGCCTATGTCTGGTTTGCTGATTGTTGGTCTCTCCAATACAGTACATGAAAAGCAACCATATAAGCTTGTGTGCTTTGGATTAAAGCTGCCTTAGACTACTATTTCTCTCTTACAGAATTACCACACCTCATTGGTGACTAATCTTGCTCTAGACCTGGATAAAAAAAGAGAAAAAAATGCCTTTCTGTTCTTAAATGATAACCATGTGATCAATCAGCCTGACAACAGTTCTTTGGGACATGTGACTTTAAACTACTTTCAGATCCCACAGATTATGTTTGTGTCAGAAGGGTGAGTTGGTCAGTACCCAGCTACTCAATATCATTTCCACCACTTGGCTCATGAGTTTTTCAGAGAACTTACTTTCTGAAGCCTTTGTAAAAAACCCTTCCAGCCTTGCACTTCAAAATTTTGTAGAGCATATGTATGCAAAGGCTAAATTTACAGTCAAATTATTTTATATTTATCTGAGGAAACATGAAAACATCGGCACAATCCCTTAGGGATCACCCAACTTATTTACAAATGCACAAATTCAAAGCACCTGGAATCTTTAGAGGTTTTTATTTCATGTCCTTTGCTCCCTTGACTTTAACCAGCGCTTAACCAGTTAACTGAGACACGTCTGACTTCTTCCTTAACATGTCAGAAGAAACAGCTCTTTGCTAAACACTCTTATTCCTGCAGATGAAGGATTAGTCACTTGATCAGCCAGCTAGCCACAAATGTAAGCTCACAACATCTGTTTTTACAATATTGATTGACAGCACATATATTTATTCCTAACTAGCAATGTCTCCATAGCCATCCTGTCAGCTCTGTCTGCCAAGATGATACACATTACACGGCCTCACTGCTGCTGGACTGTGTCAGAGCGTAGGCACCTTGACCTCTGGTCATTACTCCAAACACTTCATATCCTGGAGACAGCTGTAGTGACTCACACATGTCTCTTGAAAGAGCACTGGTCTGGATCCTGCATTGTCTGTACTTGTTATCAATGAAAATACACTGATCCTATTGAAGTTTCTTTTCTCTAGTTCTTGTGGGGCTGATAGGGAGGCTAAATCTGTGCATGACAGCATATGTGATTGTCAGGATTAAATATGATGTCTTCAGGCCTTGGAGCTTCTTGTGTTATTAAGGAAGTTTATTAAACTCTCCATCAAGACCTCTGAGGAGTAGTCTAATTTTCGGAAAAGAAGGGGATCAGCCTCATGCAGACAAAAATTAGCCATTTTTCTTCCCTTACTACAGAGAGAATGGAAGAAGGAAGGAGAAACCTTAAAGGAACATTGCCTGCCTTAGTTTGCTGAGGGCAAAAAGATGGTGTGATTTAGGATACACTTGGAAAAAGTCCTGTTGGTCAGGGCCTGATGAAGAGGTCTCCTCAGACTTATCTCATCTTAGCCCACATTACAGGAGCCCTGAAGAAATTCTAGTGCAAACTGCAGGCTAACAGGAAAGAGAGGTTGCTCTGTCATTCAGGAATCATCAGAAAAGAGAAAACTTCCCTGTTTGAGAGTCTTCAGCAGCCTCACAGCTTGAAAACACACATTTTCCTGCCAGCAGAAATTGCCTGCTAATACGACTTCTCTCTCATCTGTGAAGACAAAATATTAGCTCTTTCATGGGCATATGTTTGTGATGGAAGTTGTCACTAAGAGCCAAAAAACCAGAGATGCCAGTCTTTGCATCTTTCAAATGTAGAGCAATGCATCTCCCACTGCTGCAAACACCAGCAGTGAGGTGGGCAATGATCTTCTTCTCAGGCAGAGGTTGATGCATGGCTTCACTCTCTGGACTGACATCACCAAAACAGCAGCTCTGTGGCACGTGTGCATGTCAAAGTACACATAATGTTGATAGCTAGACAGATGAGAAAGCAGGTCCAGCACAATAGCTGACCTTGCTAAAAAAGACCCTCTCACAAATCCTCAAATGAAGAGCAAATATATATCTCTTGATAATAACATTTCACAGGAATTAATCAGGTTCATCTGGATTTATGGGGTAGGAAGCATTAGCTCTGTTCTGATTCAGTTAAATAGTGATCTGTACCAGCTGCTGTAGACTGGGTGAGTTTGCTTCTTTGATTCAGTTATGCCTACGCACTTTGGAGTCAGCATCCTTCTCCTGTACAGAGCTATCTTCAGAAAGTTTTTCACTCCTGTGGGTCTGGGGAAGCTTGTCTGCTGGCAGCAGTGGGGCTGTGCTGTCCCACAGCCCGCTGTTTTCATGAGCACTGCCTCCCACTCAGCCCACTGGGCATGAATGAAGCACAGATACCCAGAGGCAACAGCTATAGCCCTTAAAACCTTGCCTTTGCCCTGATGGTTTCAAAACCATGGACAGTATTTCAGCTGCTGATGTGCCCTCTCTCTTGCGTTCAAGGCTTTGCTCCTGCCTTTCTCAGCTCCCCACCTTGCCATCTCCCACAATGTTCAGGGCCATTGAGCACCTTGCAGGAAGGCATTGTGCCCCTACACAACCAGTGGAGAAGGGGGGCGTGGCAAGAGCTCCCACTCAGACTGTTGGAGCTTGTGGAGGCTGAGCTCATTCATATATCAGCACTGTATTAACCCATTGATAAGTAGTCAAGTCCCATCTGCCCCATGAGTATGTGGGAGGAGGTAGAGGATCCAGATGGGGAGTGTGAGTGTTGGGTTTAGCTTCTATCACCAGAATATCTCTTTTCAAGATTTCATTATCTCCCAGTTTTTTTCTAGTCACTTAGCCACAGTTTCAGTCCTCCCGCAGCCTGTGCGGCTGACGGATGGTGACCTCTTTCAAGAGTGACATGGACTTTCCTGAGGCATCTTTCACCTTTGGAAATATTCCCTTTACACACAGATGACTCTCCTCCTTGCTTCTAAAGAGAGAACCCCTTAGAGGAAGCTCTGTATTAATAGATATTGCGGTGCCTGGATGCAGAGGAGACAGAACAGAGACAGAGGTCATTTCAATTTGCCAGGTAGGCTCAACTATTGAGGCAGGAGAATGAAGTTATTGCTGTCCAGACCTGTCTGGTTTAAGACTTTATTCCTAGATCCTTGTGTCCTGTACCACGAGTAAATGCTGCAGACTTTTTTATCAAACTCACTGACATCACAGCAGCAGTTGGGAGGGGCACTGATGATTTCTATTGTGCTTTCCAATTAGGAGGTAGAATGTCTTTCATAAACGTTCAAGGAGGAGAAACGTAGCAATAAATAGCTTCAGGTTCTGGCCTTCTTTTGTTCTCGATTTTAGCAGCTCCTATCCTAATTATAATAATTTGCCATGTGATTTTAAAGCAATTATGAGTTGACTGTAATACATGCAGATTACTGATCTCTGTCATGCACAAAATTAATTCACTCTGCCAGCAGTTTCAAACACTGAATTTTAGCTTGTGACTCACAGCTTTGCGTAAATGATTCTACAGTGAAACTTGTGAAATAGTAAACCTTCAATACACATTTTTTTAAACAGAATCTTCAGTGTTATTACTCCTTATAAGGACTCTTTGCCAGTGAAAAAGAAAACACTCCCACACAAACATGGGCAATTTAACCGGATACCTTTTATGAGGTAGGAGATTGTTTTATACCTGAGCAGATACTCATTGAGATTACGCTTAATTACAGCAAAAAAAAAATAAAATCATGTAGGTAGAGGTGTACTAGACAAACTGAGAACAAAACCTTGCCAGATTCCTTGTCCAAGAGTCATGAGATCATCTCCTTAGTTCTGCAGGTCTAGTAACTGCTGGAGGTCTAGCAACAGTGACTGGAGGACACAGCCCAGGATGAGAAGCTTTACAGCACAGACCATCCCTTAAATGCTAGAGACCCTTCAATAACCACAGGCTGTTTGTGAAACAGGCCAATTTAGTCAAATCCATGGACATGGTTGCTTTGCAATAAATGAAGTAGACTTAAGTCCAATGAAATATTTGATAACTGAGTGTAAATAACAGAACCATAGAAAAGCTTTGGTTGGAAGGGACCTTAAAGATTGTCTAGATATCTTTCCCAAAACTAGGTCAGCGTTACTATATCATTCAAAACAATAGCAGACAAGACTGCCAATGCCCTGTCTCAAACCATTCGATACACCAATATGAGCACAGCTGCTCTCCAATGTCAGGGAAGCAGCAGATCCACTATATAGGCACAAAGGCCATTCATCTGGAATTCATGGACATTAAGAACCCTGGGAAGCTAGCCTGGAAACTCAGAAGACTGCTGCCCGAAGGAGCAGCCAACCATTTGAATAAACAGGGATTGATAGCTTGACATAGGAATATAACACCTGGTGACACTAGAGGAGAGGGACCCAACACCAAAACCATCAGTTACAGTTAAAGTTATGCCAAACAGTGCAGGTTGCAAAATTAGGTCAGATAATTCCTCAGGCTTTGTCCTTGCTTGCCAAATGCTCCCTTCACAGAATCACAGAATCACAGAATTAGTAAGATTGGAAAAGACCATAGCGATCATCAAGTCCAACCTATTACCTGTTACCTAACCTGTTGTCATCCTGCTGCCAACACCCATCCTATCAATAACACACTACCCTAATATCTAGGTCATGCCACCAAGCACATCATCCAACCTTTTCTTAAACAAATCTAGGGACGGTGACTCCACCACCTCTTTGGGCAGCCCGTTCCACTGAGAGATCACCCTCTCTGTGAAAAAGTTCCTCCTAATGTCAAGTCTAAATCTCCCGATGCAGTTTAAGACTGTGTCTTCTCGTTCTATCACTGGTAGCCGGAGAGAAGAGACCAACCCCCACCTGGCTACACCTCCCTTTCAGGTAGTTGTAGAGAGCAATAAGGTCTCCCCTCAGCCTCCTCTTCTCCAGACTGAACAACCCCAGCTCTCTCAGTCGCAGCAAACCTGTGATGATAAATTTACTACCATACCACATTGTGGCACTTCGGCAGCAAAGACTGTCTTCCAGCAGGAAAAGTGTGTGCTAATTAATGCATCATTTCTAGGAGGGCAGTCCATGGCTGTGAACATCAAGATCAGCTCCACTGAACAAAATTCCTAATACGTACCCAGCTCTGAAGCAAGTGTGTTTCTGTCCATTTTATACAATTCTTCTGAGCACTAGGCTTGTTCTTTTTTGTACTTACTGGTATCAGCCACAATATCAGAGGCTTAATTCATATCAAAATAAAGTTCTGCTGGCTCCAGAGAGGGCCAACACAGGCCCACAGTGATGAGAATTCTTTATTTTATGGGGAGCAAGAGTGCAGCCGCCTCACAAATGCTGAAATTGTTAGCAAACAATGAATCAGTTCTTTTATCTCCCTGTCATAAAGATCTTGCAGCAATGCAACAAGGGAGAGGAAACATAAGAGCCACTTGGAAAGGCACAACAGCACTACAGAGTGAATAAAGCCTTTATTGCTCAGCAGTCCAACAAAAACAGGATTCCATGGCTGTGGCAGAGGAGTAGCAGCTCAGTAGCATACAGCCCTACAGGTATACCTTCAGGCAATTACATAAGCTAAGATGTCACAGGATTCAGTGCAGATAATTGAAGGGCACCATTATGGAGACAAAGCGTAGGTTAACGCTTTGTTCCACAGATTTGCAAATACTTCATATCAGCAAACAGTTCAAAGTATCCTGGGCTCTTCTTGTTTGTGTGTCCTGCTTTTGTGTACTCACTATGCAGGAGCTTGGGAAGGGATCATAGGCAAGGGTTTGATCTCAAATACAATCCTCAAGCAAAGGTGAGTTGGTGGGGTTCTGATGCTCACCCCATGAATGTCCCTAGAATGAAGCAGAGGTGTGGTCCCTCAAGACAGGGAGGCAAGTGTGCAATTCAGGTGTACTACAGGGAAATACCTGCAGAAGCGCTGGTAGCCAAAAGGGGGATGCATATGATACTACTGTGGATAGCAATTATTGATTTTACAGAGTAAAATGGAATTTGTCGGGACTTGCTCACAAGAGAGAAAGTCCTGGAGACTAGATCCAGGCGTAACTGTGCTTAGGGCATGTGTTTGGTGGTATCCATTTAAAAGGTAACTGTGGCCAGTGTGACTGACTTCACATTATCTTAGCCCTCCCCATTTTCTTCCCCATTTTTGATAGCTTTAACTTAGAAGGATCTAAGAGGGACAGAAAACAAGTCGGGGAACATAGCAGTTCAGGTTATTAGCATATCAAACACATGTTGTCTGTCTCTCTATCTCCATCCGTTCATTCATCCATCCATCCATCCCTTACTTCTCCGGTATACTCTACAAAGAAGAGCATGGTTGAATTGGGTCAATTAAGAGATGGACTGGTGGCCTTCTGGGACTTTCCTTGTCCTCTGACTTCTACCTAGGCAGAAATTGAATCCCAGTGGTACTTTCACTCAAGCTCAAGAGACTCCTACCTGACTCTACACTTAGCACAGGCTGCCCACATCCATGACCCTGTACAAGGCAGCTGGAGTAAGAACTTGCTACCTTTGTCTAAGAAACATGTGTCTGTGCTGGGCAAGAACCACACTGTTGATGTGAAAAACACATAAGCCGACTAAAGGTGTACAAGCAGTCTTAGCAAAGGTGAGTTGGTGCTCTGCTGAGTAGAAGAGACCCAGGGAGAGATCTCAAGTACTGAATCCCCCATAGAGTTGTCCGTAGTTTAAACTCACTCCCTCACTCTAATCTGGATCTCTTCAACTATCTCTTTTCAAAAGAAATCTCCTATGGAAGGACTAGCTCTGAGCACTGTGAACACCCAAAGCAGCTGGCAATTAGACTGGTGGTATGCCTCCAACAGTATTTAGCCTCCAGAAGTACTCATCTAGTCTTCATTGTGTCTAGTACATATGGACAAAGCCATGGAGAATTTGGGCATTCCATACACAGACAGCTGATCTATCCTCAAGCTATAAGCATATCCTTAGACTTCAAGATCCAAAATGGGAGTGAAAAGTAAGGAAATAAGCTATGACATTGCTCATGATCCTAGAAACAGAATAGAGTTGAAAGCCCATAAAGGAATCAAGAAGTAAATATAGAGGTGAGGCTACACACATAAAAGTTCAAGAAGCAGTGAATCAGTCCTAAATAGGACTTACCAGATTTCCTGGGCTGTAAGCAAATGTACTGCTCCTTAAGGATATGTTCACAGAATAGAACATCACAAAATATTGTGAGTTGAAAGGGATCCACAAGTATTGTAGAGTCCAACTCTTAAGTGAATAGGTGATACAAGGATCAAACCCACAACTTTGGTGTTATTATGCTCTAACTGAGCTAATCCCAGGGTCAGTGTTTCACATCTCTGATCCCTGAGTAGATTTTTATCAAGTCAAAGGCAACTTGAGTTCATCCCTTCTCCATTGGGAACAAAGAGTGAGATGATAATCTCTTGGTGGCAAGTCCTTCTCTAAAATCACTGAGTGGAACTTAAGTACAGAGTAGTAATATATCAAATCCTTCTGTTCAGGAGAGATTTTCAGCAGCTGCTGGATTGGGTCATGCTTCACTGCCCCAAATGTGAAGCTGGAAATGGTAAAACCCAATTCTAACACTTCCTCTTTGATGGTCAGGCAATACCTTCAATGTAGTCCCAGTTCCTAGGGACCTGGGAGTTAGAGGATTTTTGAAAGTTCAAATGGCAACTGGCAACAAGATCTAGAGGAGCATCTCTGTATGGAAATGTCTTCCTCTTTCGTCTTCATAGCTGCTTAGGTTTTTTTCCTCTCCATCCTTTTGGTACCTCCCCTATAAAAAAGAACACAGGATGCTCTGCCCACCTCTGTGAGCTTCTTTGGATGACTCAGAAGCACTGTGTGTAATTTTATGACTTAAAGAGGGAAGAGCAAAGCTCTGCAACTTGTTATTGCACTTAAATCTGTAATAGTGTGTAAGTACTTGCAAATACCAAGGCCACCTTTGGAAACAGCTATGTGTAATGGCTCTTCTTGCTCTATCTCATTTGTCCAGGGGAACATAATAGCTAAATCAATGTAAAGTGTCATGCATTTCTTTTTTCTGCTCTCCTTGGGGCTATACTTTCCAGTTACGTATGTTCAGCTTTGATGTCTAGAAAAATCAATGAAGATTTAGTTGTTCTCAAAAAACCTCAAGCAAAAAATTTAGAGCATTTTCTGTCATCTTGATGTAGAATATGTAATCCCTCTCCCTTTCAGGCACCCTTCAGAGTACCTGACTCAGCAAGGTTCTGTGAAATAAGCAGTAGCATAAAACCAGGCTTATACTTAAATGGGTTTTTCCCTTGTATCACATTCTTAACTATAATCAGTGAAGTTGTTATTACTTGTAGTCCTGTGAAAGAAATGCTACCACTTTGCTGTTCCCCAAAACTAATGGCAGTTTTCAGCCCAAACAAAAAAAATCAACGACCTGACCTATGTATCTGTCCTCTGACATTCTCTTCGTGTCAAATGCTGACTTTTAAGTTCAGTTCTACACAGCAGAGATGCTCATGACGCAGTCAGCCAATGACTGCAAGAAGACAGGGCATAGCTATCAGACTGTATGTGGGAGTAATCTGAAAATAATTTAAAAAAATAAGTTAGCACAAACCAAAATTTATCTACGTGTATACAAAAATACATCTTTACAGAAGATTTATAAATATTCTTCATTTTGGCACTTAGGTCTTCACTGTGGCTCTTACCTCCAGTAGAACCTTCCCTACTTTCTAAATTTCAGATACTGCAACCAATAAAATAATGCCTTACCTCTCCAGCCCCTTTGAGAAACAGTAAGATTTCATACTGTAATTCTGCTCTTATTACAGAATAGTCTTCTACAATTTTCAGGAATGTTGCAACATGGTTAGAATATCTCTCTGAAAAGTGTAGCAGGGGCCTTGGGGACTGGAGGCATTGCACCCAGAAAGGTTCGACATCACAGCCCAGGGACTGACTTCTCAATGCATCTGGGGCAACACTGAAAAACACAGGCCAAACAAAACAGTTCACTGCCATTTTGGAAAGTGCTTGGTTCTGATTTTAGCAACTCAAATACCAAGTTTACCTGAATGTTAGAAAGACAAAACGTCTGCTTAGTAGCAGCAGGGTTTCAACCGGTAGAAGGTAAAAGCTGTGAAAAGTACCTTCCTGGCACCCCTTGACCCATTCCTGTCTTTTGGGTATCCTTTCCGTGGGTTATGTGGAGGTTTGGGAGGTTTTACTTCGCAAAAGGAAGCAGTCAGAAGCAGATTTTACAGCCCAGTTTGATCAGTTTCTTGCACTTCTTAAAAGGAAGGAAAGAAGAAAAATCCTCTTGCAGCGTGGAGGTGTATCAACACGTCATCTGGGTTAATGCTGACATTACCAACCAAGCAAGATGCACAGCACTGCCATTCCAGTGCTGATCACACCTTCTATGCCCCAGGCACCCTCAGCTCCCCCAACACTAAGTGTAGTGTTGATGTGGACGTTACTTGGTTCTGGTAGGAGGAACATGTATCTGCTTTTTGGGAAAAAAACCCAAACCACAAACAGATAAACCTCTTTATCTGCAGCTGCTTGGCAAATGATGTCATCACAACTCTGTTTCATTGCTTTAAGTGGAAAATGTTTGTGTCAAGCATCTTCTCCAACTTTTATGTAAGAGCAGACCGCAAGGGGTGGAGAGTGCCGGGAACTGACACATACCTACATTTGTGGTCACTTGTGCTGCTGTCCTCACTCCTGTCAGCAGCTTATTCAGCAGATTGTAACAAAGGGGAGCTTGGGAACTGAAAAGGCTTCTCCTAATGCCACTTACCAAACATCGTGTCCTTGCAGGCCGTTAGTGGTAAGGTAAGGAAATGAGCCTGGAGGGTGTGCAGTGTTTGCCTCTGTAAGGAAGCGATGGCAGAATAGCCCAAGGCATCATGTCCTGGTTTATCTCACTCTCTCTCCAAGCTTCTCTGGCTCAGCCAAGCATCAGCAGCCACACTGCAGGAATCTCCTTGCACTTTTCTTAAAATCTACAAGGCAAATTCAACTTGACTGACGTCTTCAATCTGAGAGAAGTTAAACCAGCAAATTATATTCTCTCCTCATCTGACCAGCAGAAATTTCTGGAGTGCAAATTGAAGCAACTCAGGCACATGGGCCATCATGTCCTATTGACAGAAGGAAGCAAGTCTGGGCTCCACAGGTACTGTCAAAACCAGGCTGCAACTACATATCAGAAGGGGCTCTGAGGAGGCGTCAAGCACACAGGAGTTGGAAATACAGAGTTTGAGATTGCTGAATGCAAGTGAGGCTTCTGAAGAAAGAAACAAATGCCACCCAGCACTTTAAGACTGTACTGGGAGCTGTGTGAGGGCAGAGCAGCTGGTGCTTTCCAAACCTTGGCATTCCTGCTCATCTGAATGGAGGATATTCCCATGGATGTGTGCAAACACTCCTCTATTCCAGAATGCTCCTGGAGGCTGCCTTCATGAGGCCTCATCCTTCTGAAAAAGCACAGGAGGTCGGTTAGAAGGGAATGACAGCACCTCCTTTCTGCCCGGCTGGACCATCCATCATCCATTGAGCACTCCACTGCAGCAGAGGCAAATCCAATTACCTGTTAACCCACCAGCTCCTCCATTCGCCTCCTTCTCCAAGGGAAAAAAAAAAATCCACATCAATCTATGCAGCAAATACCACCTCTCCTATAACTCACATTTGGGAACGATGGGAGGACAGGGTAGCCTGTCCTGCCTGGGCTGAAGGAGTACTGCCCATCATCCTAGCACAAACTGGGGCAGGAAGGGCAACCCCAGTGAGGGGCGTAGGGACAGGGATGGGCAGGGAGTGCAGGAGGGATATGAACATCATCACAGAGGACAAGAAGTTGTCCTCAGCAGCCCTTTGTTTGGTGAGGAGCTCTGCAGAAAATGTTGCACACAGAGAACTCAGCAGAGGTTTAACACAAACCCTGTACATGCTAACGAGCTGAAACTACATTATATACTGGAAAACAGAAAAAAAACACTCTTTACAAAAGACCTTTTAACTTTCTCTTGTACTCCCTCTTCTGTGTTCAGCTTGAGTTGCCACATGCCAGTATCTGGTGAGGCTGGGGACAGTGAGCAAAACCCCCATGTTGGGCCAGCACACAGACAGGGGTAATCCTCGCTGCAGCAATACCTCTTGCGTGGAGCATTGAGATTCTTAGGCCCAGTGTTAGCCTGTGCATGGAGGCAAATAACACTCAGGAGGACTTTCCTGAGCATTATAAATTTCTGGTGGTGATGGACCACACCAGCCCTGGAGTAAGAGCCTCCCATGGTTGTTCACATGTCATTGATCCCTATAGTGCTTATTGAGCTCATTTTAGGAGATAGGACAAATGCCTATGTCCCACCCTCTTTAGAGGCTTGTTTTGCTGAGTCAGGGCTAAGCAGCATCAGTAGCTCCTGTCCCTGTCCGTGCAGTCTGCCCAGACAGTAACTCCCAGCTAAGGCTCATGCACAAAAGGTTTCTGTCTGCTGATACTTTCCTTCCTCAGCTGTCTGCTTGAGCTAAGCACGACCCTCTGCCCTATGTTAATTGATAGCAACCGGGGCCTGGTTTGAATTAGAGCTGTTGATAGTAATGACTTGCTCAAACCTCTGAGCACAGCCCCGTGAAGACTGAACAAAACTGTCAGTGAGCAACATTTCCGACAAGCATAAGGGATGAATCAACAGGCTCAACAGTCCTGGAGGAAGAGGGTAACAAGAGAGGAAGCAGATGATGTACAGTAACCAGTGCTTCCTTTCCCAAAGCACACAGACCCCTTTCTGGAACTCCCACAAGGGTTCTTTCAGGAGCTGCAGCTCCCAGGCTACCATGAACCAAAGTGGCTGACACCACCTTCCCAAGCTCACTCTCATAGATTGCATGGCCATTCCCTTAAAGTACAGAAAAGCTAGAGAAGGGAGAAAAAAAATCACCACAAGCCATTCTCCCTCTTTCCCTCCTACTTCGGTCTTCACATCAGTAGATCAATTTAAAAATCATACAATTTAAAAGATAAGCTTTGGAGATCAGGATGCTCTCTCATTTTCGAGGCCTTTGGATCACATTAAATCATGGCTTTCCTCTTTTCTTTTCACATGTGAAGGCTAGAAATTTGCTGTGAATGACAGGTGAGATTTGTTTCCAGGAGCTGAGTGTTTTAAAGCATAAGTCATACCATGGGATTTGTGCTGTGAAAGCAAAAATGCATGACATTAGAAATAATTTAGAAAAATTGGTAAGAAAAGAAGTCTGGCTTGTGTTTGGTTTCTGGTGAGGAAAGTGGCATTTCCTTGAGGGCAGCAGCAATGGCCATATGAATCTCACTGTTATTCAGAAAGGAGAAATGCTGTTAGTAGTCACCAGTAATAAAATCTTGTCTCAGACTACCTGCTTGTGGATAGATTATACAGAATTTATTATCAGGAGCAGAAAAGAAAGATGAGGAAGAGAAGAAATAGAAAACACATAACATATAAAAGTCTCCCGGGTTTCCATTTGCTTTAGAAAATTTTTAATTAAGGAGTTTGCCACTGTAAAGTGTCCTTAGAACAAAAATTGGTATTGACAAAATGCAGGAGACCTCCACAATTTTAAATATCGTTTAAATGCTAAAAACTATTACAGCAGTTGTGTTGTAGGGTCCATAACTTCCTTGCTTGAGGGCACGCTGGTTTATATACAATACTTGTCCCCCCAAAAGAAACACTATCAACCTTCCCCCCACCTTTTGCAGTGTGCAAAACACAGTCCCAGGATTAGATCCTATCTTGCTTACAGTTTTGCAGCAAATTCTGAGTGTTCACCGGGAAACAAAACAAAGCAGTGAACACCTATGGGTTAAAATTTTTATCAACTACTTTTGAAAAGCTGTGAAACTGCAGCTTGCACAATCTCACCAAGGCACAGGCTGATTTCATCAGGAAATGTGGAGGTTTGAGGTTGATTTTGCTTTTTTCACATCTGATTATAGCTAACTGGGGCATAGATTCAGACTTGTGGCTTGAGATGTGTCCTTAACTGTGACTCCCGTGGAGTAAACCTGACCTGTGTGAGGGCTGGGGAAGAGTGGCTGTGATTAAACACCATTGTTTTTTCTGGAAATGCACATGCTGAAGTGAAGAGCCCAGGCTTGACTGAAGCTTTGGGGAAGGAAGAGGGTGGGCAGCATAGGTGGGACCAGCTCCTGCTCTTGTGGGAGAGGCGGCTCTTGAAGTCTTCCCTAGAGAGTCATGCTGCACTCCAAGCCCCAGGGCTTTCCTCTCCAATGAGTACAGAGCTCAGCATCCCACACTTGACAATGATTAATGAGGTGGTTCAACATTTCCATGATATGCGGCTGAACTGGAGATGGTGAAAGTGTCCTGACCACTGGACACAGCTTTGTTGTTTTTTGACATGGAGAGGACAAAAAGGAGTTACTACTGAGAGTGGAAATTATGACAATTATGTCAGATTTCTGCTGGTATTTGCTGGTGATTCTCTAAATTAAGTCATCAAAAATGTCCCTTCGCAGTGCCCTAGCCACAGCTGATGGTCATGTTTGTGTAGGCCCTTTGGATAGGAGCTACTCAGTTTCTCTGGGTGCTCCAAGGAGCTGATGAGTTGGTGTAACATCTTCAGCCCTCCCCAAGGGTGGATAACAGCCCGTTTCTCCAAGGAGCTTCTTTGCTCACGGGCACCCACCACTGTGGCTCCATTGTGTTTCAAACCATGAAGAGATGCATCTCCTGACCATGAAGAGACGAAGCTCCTGATAGTGAGGGAATGAAATACATTTCTCTAGCCCAGAAAACACGAGGGTCAGGGAGGACCCTTGAGAACCTAGTCATGTGGAGAAAGGACCTGAAATGGGCAGTGACTCATGGTTGAATGAGGCAGATAGTACACTGAAGAGATGATAGAATGCTGAGGCTGAGCAGGGCTCAGAAATTCATCCATTTTCCCAGACCCAGAGAAGGAACACACAACCCTACTGCCTTCTTTATTCTTTTATGTAGATATATAGCTAGACTGTTTGGAAAAATTCTGAAGGATGAGATTTTATGGAATTTCTGTGCTCCTTTTCCAGACATAGCTTTCCAGATCTTTAGAAATTATGTCCAAATTTCTGGCCTGAATCCCCATGTCAGTTTCTATCCATTATTTGCTATCTTCTCTACAGCTGACATGAAGGAAAGATGAGAAGCCCCAGAGATAGGAATCTGAGCTGTGGAGATGCCTGAGAGTAGTACTGCTCTTTACCACCAAGACTGTGGTTCTCAAAAATTAGGTGAAATCTGAATGCCATGATGTGCTGAGTGCTGGCACCATGGGCCCAAAGTGCAAGCAGAGGGGGATTGCACTTTGAAGGTGAGATTCCAAGGAGGAATTCTTGTGACTTGACACCCTAAGCTCAGCTGAAAACCTGGGAGATCAGAGAATAGCCATGGCCCATTAAATGACAACTTGGGAGCAAATCATCCCCTTGTGCAGGAGTTTGTCTAAGCAAGTATCTTTGCAATCAACTGACATGCAAAACAAGTTAATAACACTTGGAAACATGGGCAGGCAACCAAATGGAGCTTGCAAGTATTGTTTATTCACAATAAATAATCAGAAAGGGAAAGGGAGGAAATCAGAAAGGACAAAGCCCATCTGGAGCTTAGACTGTCTGAAGACAAGGAGAAATGTGAAGGTTGCTGCATATATCTTAGCAGCAAAAGCAAACGTGGAGAAATTGAGAGTCCACCAATGAACATGTGAGACAACCCACTGACAGATGGTAAGCAAAAAGACCAAAGCATTGAATGCCTTTTTTGGCATATGTTTTCATTAGCAAAGCTTACTCTCACGCCTTCACATGTCCAGCATGATTTACGAAGAGGAACAACTAGTAGGAGGAGCAACAAGTGAAGATCTACCTGGAGAAGCTGTAAGTATTCAGATCCAGGTGATCAGATGGGATTCACCTGAGGGTGCTGATGTGACTTCATAGCTGCTGTCCATCCTCAGAAACTCACAGTGACCAGGGACAGCTCTGATAACTGGAAACTCTCCTGCAGCATTTTCTTGCAAAATCTGAGTAAACATGAATTGGATGAACTGAAAATTAGCTGGACCATTAGGTCAAAGAATAATAATATTGTGATGGGCCATCTGGTAGTCAGTAATGAGCAGAGGACCCCAGGGAATGACACAGGAGCTGATATTGTTCAATATTTTCATCAGTCATGACACCAATGACACAGAGGACACTTTCAGCACATTTACAGATGGTAATAGATTAGAAGCAATGAAAACCATCTCCATTTGGCAGAGCCCGTAGGGAGTCAGTCCAGAGGGACCTAGAGAAACTTGGAACCTATGACAATAGAAACCCCTCCAATTTCAACAAGAGTAGTGCAAATCCTATGCTTTGAAGTAGGATGACATTATTCTGCCTACACAACAGCTATACAGGAAAGGACCTGGGCTTTTCTGTGAGACTTCAGTGAGAATTTAATGGGAATAAAGCAAATGATATACTGAAAATGCATTAAGAGCAATGTGACTGGCAGCTGGAGTGTAGTTAGTACTCCCTTTGTACTCAGTATTGGTAAAGCCGCCCCAGAAATGTTGTCCCATGTTAGGACTCACAGTTCAACAGAGAAACTGGAGGAAGTTCACTGGTTGGTCAGTGGCCATGAAGACATGCTGAGGGACATGGGCTTGGCAAACTGGCAAAGAGGTGGCTTAGGGGAGGTCTAAAACCAGCCTGTACCTACATGAAGGGGAATGACAAAGACATCAGAGTCAAACTCTCCACATTAGCGTCAAACTATACGGAAAAATCCCGGTCTTCACTGGAGTGAACAGGTTTGTCATTTTAGAAGCCTGAAGAAGGGCCACAGAGTGGGCCTCTGTGGTGGAATTCTGACCACCTACTCCATCCGACAGTTCCTGCCTAGCTCTTCTCTGGGTGGCCCCAGCCAGCTCCCTCCAGGACAATGCCCAGGCACTGCCCTGGGAACGGCTCATTCCCATGAGTTTTCCCCCAAAAGTCAGCATGGACAGCGTGGTGCTAGATTCTTTCCACACAACCTTTAACAGGATCCTGTTAATGTCCTGTTTTGGACATTGCACTCTAAATCGCCTCCAGAAGCATTGCGCAAGACAACACAAAGCCTGTTTCGCATGCTAAAAATACCATTCTCATGGGCTCAAACACAGCTTTCAAATAATTCTGGATATTTCAAACTGCAAGAGGAAGGAAAAAAAAAAGAAAAAAAAATTATCATCAAGTACCTGAGTATCCCAGAAGGCCTGGAAGAGTCCCAGGACTGAATGCTGTTTCACGTAGCCCTGCCTAATCTAGGGGTAATTAGCTTTAAGCAGAGTGGGTTTGGGCCAGTTCACTGGATGCTGAAACTGGGACTCAGTCCTCATCTCTCTTTCAGCTGGCAGCACAGCCACAACCGCAGAGACTTTCGGCTGATTGCCAGGAGAAACCTCCCCTATGGCTAAGTCATGTCTGCCGCCTCAGCTCCCTACTGAGGGGATGTGGAGGACCAGGAAGGGCACAAGCAGTGAGGTGGATACCATTATATTGCCTCCACATAAGCAAGAAGCTTTTATAATTACTAGTTCTCATTGTTCAGCTCACAGGCATGTGTGGCCTGGTTGGGAGCAGAAGTGACATCTCCTTATCTCTCCTCTTCTAGGTCCCCATGAAGATGGACCCTTGAAAATCCCAGTTTCCTATCTTTTCCCCTTACTGTGCAGGGAGACAATGCAGACTGCAAGAAAGCTCACTGCCCAGATTAAACAACTCAGTTCTGCTTCATATCTTGCTTATATTTTATCAGCTTCATAGCTGAACCTTTCATTAACACAGGCAAATAGACTATAATGCCTTCTAGGCAAGCTTGCTCAGAAATGCCTGAAACAATCAAAACCCAAGGAAAACAATTCATTGCATTTGATGCATCAGTTCTTGGAATTGTCGCTATATTAGGCAACATCTCTTTGTTCACACACATTAACCTAATTGCATGCATATTTATTGTGCAGTGTTCTTCAGCATTTAGGCAAGATCAAAGAAGGCTGTTTCACGACAAAGATGGCAATTTTGCATAAGAAATATGGACAGGTTTATACCAGACTATTAATGCTATTCCATTATTCAACTACAGAGCTAAAATTAGCAATCAACTCAACAATCAGATGTATATATTTTCTTCAAGGTATGAGCCTGAATTAGACCAGACCTCTGCCTCCTATCAACAGCCCTTAATTCTAGATGGGCTCTTCTATGTCAGGATCATTGGCATGAGAGAGGCATGTGACATGCAGTCTCCTATGTTTGTGTCTTCCTGTTTAAATACTACTAAAGGGTTTCCAGAAGTTATCCTCCATCTGCATCCATTTGCTATGTGCTAAAAAAACATAAACATCCAGATATAACATTTTATAGACCTTTTTAATAATAAATCAATTACTGGTACCTGTTTGAAGGAAAGTGGAGTCAAACCCACCTGCAGAATTGCACCTGATTGTGCTTACTACAGAAGCACCAGTGCTTTCTTGAGGCCCGCCTTAAAATGATGAGGCACCTTTCCCCCTGCTGGGTGACCAAGGGATGGGGAGCCACTTAGATACAGCAGGTGTTGTAGCTCATTTGTACATTCTAAAAACAGCCAAAGCATTGTTGTGCAACAGCAACAAACCAAACTACTCAGAGGGTTTTTTTAACAGACAGCACTTGGACAGATGTAAAACTTCCCTCTTGACCAATGCTACGTTTTAAGCACTCCTAATCTGCAGGGACGTTGCCATTTGAATAGGATATCAGGCACCTTAAAGAATGCAACAAACCCGAACAAAGCTCCCTGGTTTAGCCTTTGTATGCTATATGAGACATGAAGAAATAAGAGAAAGGGTAAACAAAATCATACCTCTGATAAAAAATCCTCAAATGCTCCTCCTGCTTGTACTGATGGAGTGGTTACTTCATCTCTAAAGCCCAGGACAGCTTTTTCCCAACACATTAAAATCCACTTTAGTACAGTGGTGAGTGTCCCCCCCTCTCATGTGGGAGACCGGGGGTTCAATTCACACCAGGGAGGCAGTGGTGCCAACTCATAGTATTCTGTGATTCTGTGTGAAAGGGACCCACAAGGATCATCGAGTCCAACTCACCATCTAACGCCCGTACAGAGAACGAATGCACATCCCAGAGTGGTGAACATAAACCTAGATCCCTCACAGTCTAGCAGGCCACTCCGAGCCAGGAGGGACCCACAGGACCATCCAGCCCAACACCCCCAACTGGACCATGTCACTAAGCTCCTCATCCAGTCTTCTCTTAAACACCTCCAGGGACGGTGACTCCACCACCTCCCTGGGCAGCCCATTCCAATGTGCAATCACTCTCTCTGTGAAAAACCTCTTCCTAACATTCAGTCTAAACGTCCCCTGGCGTAGCTTAAGGCCATGTCCTCTTGTTCTGGTGTCGTGAATCTGTGATTCTGTGACTTTGGAGCTTGAAGATGATGAAGAATACGTATAAAAATACTGTAAATCTTGACCATGGACTTGTCTCTTCATTGCTGGGGGGCATAAACCAGGAGTGGTTGCCCAAGATAGGAGCATCATGCAGGGTGGTTCCTCCCTGTGGAGGAGGAACATTATCAAATATGTCTCACTTTCATTGCATGCTTTACTCTGAAGCTGCTGAGACTCTCAGTTCAGGTGCGAGGAGTCTTCCCCGTCCACAGGGCAGGAGCCAGGGCTAACTCCTGGGGGCTGGTGAGCAGCTGCTTCACTGGTGCTGAGCATGGTGAGATGACAACCACGACTATTCTTTCCCAGCATCTGAAGGCAACCAATACATTTTCACCCAAATCAACCTATTGGCATCCATATTTATTGTCTGCTGTTGTGTTAAAAGTAGGCAATGGCACCTTACCTACTTCATAGCCTAAGAGGCTGCCAATAGCATGCTGCTTTTGCTATTCTTTCTCCATGATCTCTGCACTCCTCAGGCTTCTACCTTCTAAAGAGACCTATGGACTTCTTAATACCAAAAAAAGAAACGGGATCAGTGGGAGGTCTGCTTGCTGAGCATGCTTCAGATCAAACTGTGCTCGTAAAGGCTTGTGGAAGGGGTGAGGCTCTGAGACCCAGACAACGGGCACATTACTTGGCCTGCACTGGGATTTGTTTGCAGGAGGGAAAGGAAGTATCAGCTGCAGGACCAGAGTTTGTAGCTCACCTCACTGCCCCAGGCAGGAGAGAATGTAGTCCTCTCTTCTCAGAGCTGCTCCCAGTAACGGTATTTGTTGGTTTTGGCTTACCATCCGAACGGATAAAATTACTACGAAATGTTTGCAAGGACCATTTGAAACCTGAGAAGAGGATGTTTTTAGTAACAGGGAAAGAGCCAAATACCTTAGAAGAGAAATATTCCAGCTTTAAGAATTAATTACTACTTCCCAGTAATGCAAGCTGACAAATAAATTTGTGCAATTTCCTGGACAGATAGATTTTAATGGAAATGTTATGCATAGGTCAAGAGCAAAATACAGCTGCTGATCCATGACCCTTCAAACTCAAGCACATGGGCATATGCCTTTGCCCAAGCGCTTGTCCAGCAAAGCCCAGAGTAGGAAGCATGGGGCTAAAGCAGCCACCTGTACACAGCAGCTCACTATCAAGAGGGCCTCTGGGCGGAGAATGCTCCTAGGGATAGTTATTTTCAGTTACAAAAGAAAAATATGGATAGCAAAGAGCCAAGTGTATTTTTCAAAACAGCAGCTATGAATCTATAAAGCTCTATAATTATGATGCAAAATTCACTACATAGCTTTTCAGTTGTAAATCAAGTATCATAGGGCAGTGAAATCAATGCTCAGTCTCTATATCCTAATTTTTCTTTTGGTAGTGTGGGAAGGTACATAGTACAGAACTGATTCACAATATACAGTGGTGCAACAAGTCACAATACGTATTTATACTTCTTTCAGTCAAAAACATCAAGCATTGACTGTAGTAAGAATACTTAATAAACCAATTCTTTCAAAACCATTTTCAATAAAAAGGCTTTGCTTTCTCCTTTTTACATAGGTGAAATGAGGAGAGTGGTGGAACAACAAGTCTGAGAATCAATAAGGTTTTCTGGAAATCTGAATTGTCACTAATTACCTCAGGTCCAAGCGGAGCTGCTGTTTTGTGAGCCATGTTCTAACTCATGATAAGATTTTCAGGGATGTCACTCTGAAGGTGCCTTGGAAAGACAGCTCTTTGGAGCATTGCATGTACTTCAGTGCAGTGACCCAACAACAGCATCAACCCCATAGATATAGGTCCTAGAAGGACAACTGACTTGGGGTCCTCACTTTAGGAGAAACTGAAAAGATCTTGCTGCTATACTGGTGTGAATCAACAGTGATCACATGTCAAGGGCAACAACTACCACAAAAGGTCACCTTTGCCTGAAGAGGTTTATTCTGAACCTACTCAAAATTTCCTGCAAAAATGGCAGATTCACCAAAAGCTAATGAAGTTCCCCAGGAATAAGATTACAGGAGGTCTAGGCATGGGATGGAGATTTGTTTCTTGTTACTCACCTCTCCATCAATCTGTCCATCCATCCATCCAAACCTTGAATGTTTTACTCCCTGTTTGAAGCTTGAACCCAGCTCTTGCCCATAGTGTGAACACAGTCCTTGTTCACAGTCTATCTTATCTATTCACAATCCTTCATACAAACAAATCACAAAACACAGCATGAACCTGTAGCATTGACCATCACATGTCCTGAGACGCCAAGTCCCTGGCAAGAGACAGTAAGGAAGCAGTCTGTGTCCAGGTGCTCAAGTGGGACAGAAAGTGAGGGGACACCCATAAAGCTTTTTGAAGAAAATATTCTTAGATCTGTCTAAGGATCTCCAGCTCCTGAACTGAAGAAAAGAGAACTGGTTGATGGCAACTGGTATTTTAAAATTCATGAAGTTCTAAAGCATTACTGGATGATTTCAGAGCTTGGAGATACCTAGACAAAATAGTCCAACAGCGGGGAGATGCTGATGTAGACACAGCCATAATAGTGTGTGACGTTGCACACATCCCTGCTTCTGAAAACCCACTCATCCATCTTACCAGAGAAAATTGCTGTGATTCTGTTTCATAGCGGAGGTAGTGGGAGGAAGGAGGCAGTTGCATATTTTCCTCTGATAAAGGAGAAAGGTCAGGCTATGCTCCACTTACTCTTCTGAAGCCACCCTGGCCTCTGTGTGAAGGCCTAAGAGACAGGCAATGGCAGGTACTCAGTAGGGAGGGCATAAGTGGCCATGGCTCAGGAGAGACAAGATTTTGGAGCTCTTCTGCTAGCCCTCTGCTAGCACCAGGTTTTTATCTCCCTGCCCTGGTGTGCCCCTTTTTGTCTGCTCACCCAGTACCGAAGAAGATGTTAGGGCAGAACAAGCTGGGAGCCAGCAAGCTCCTCCTGAGTTTTTACTGCCAGCTCAGGGTTGAAAAGTGAGTGAAGGTAGATCTCTGCCAGCCAGGGGAAATTCAGAAAAACAGCATAAATGCCTAATTTATATATCTGTACCCAGAAGTGTTGTCCAGAATGGCTCAACTCAGCTGCTGCCTTAGGCCTGGAGGCAGATCAAAACAGCCCTCCCTCTGCCATGAGTATGCTTTAGTTAGCCAGATTCCCCATTACATCCCAGACGGGTTCAGCCTGCTTCTGACATGTGGCCAGCGCAGTCCAACAGTATGAGAAGCAGGAGAAGAGGATGGGAGGGTTTGCACCTGGACCTGAACACGGGTGCCTATGTAGCAAGAGCCATCTCTATGAGAGAAAGAGATGGGGCAAATGATTGTATTTACCCTCCTGCTCCTGCCTATCCCTGCCCCTCATGTGCCAACTGGCTCCTGCACAAACTCTCGCCATGTACCAAAGTGAGCCCCTGAGCTTCTGCTTTGCCAGGGATAGCTGAAGGCACCCAAAGTCAGTGCTCAATGCACTTTTTCATCTGGCCTTTAGGGACAATGATGAGATGCAGAAAGGTCCAGTACACATTACCTGCCCTTTTACAGTATTTCATGCCCCTGTATAAGCTGGATATCTTTAGCAACTTGCTTGGTGAAATCTGTACTGGATACATGAGTAGGAAAACAAGTTTTGTCATTTCCAAAGACAAAAGCAATAGTTTAAAAAATAACCAAAACGGTAATATTTGCTCTAGGAAACAATTTGTTATCCTGGTTTCATGATGGTAAAATGTTTCATAAATATCCCACTTGTGATTTTTCAAGTCCTCTTTGAATTTCCTTGTGAATGTGTGGTCCATGTGGTGCATGCAAATCTAGCAGGGATGTGGTCACCCTGCTCCCCTTGAGTCTCCAGCCCAAAATCCCAGGCCTGGTAGGGTAACTCTCATACTAAAGACATATTTAACATGTGTTAAATATTGTATTAACACATTTAAATAGTACTTTGATTTGTCCAGGCTGTCACCTGAAAATGGTCTTTGGACTTAATCTGTGAGACTTTAAAAAATAAAATCTTACTGGAGTTCCGCTTGAGTGGGGACAGCAAGTTTCCCCTGCACAAATTAATCCACATCAGCATGGAATAGAGTTTTATTTTTTATGTGCATGCTTCAGAGGCATACTTGAAAAGAAAAACACACATTCTATGCTCAGACATCCAGGAGAGAGTTAATAAAATCCATTCCAGTATGGTTTAGAGCTTACGTGAAATAAGACTAAAAAGCCTGACCTGTTTCCAATAGCTACAAAATTACCCTGGGGAAGATAAAGATGTGATTCCTTTCAAATGGAGCTATTTTCTGTTCAGGGAACCTACGCATCAGGCCTTCCTATCACACATCTCCAGAGAAAGCAACAGCCATCCCACACACTCCTCTGCTGCGGATTGCTCAGCACTTTGTTCCATGGTAATCTGTAGGAGAAATTCAACCCTCCCGTTAAATGCTTAAGGCTCAAAGGATTAATTCTGTGGAACAGATCTCTAAAGCACATCAGAAACTGGAACTCATTCCCAACAGTTTATCAGCATTCAGTCTATTACAGGTGCAAGCAAAACAGCAGTTTTGAGGGAGGAAAGTGGTCCTGTTATAATCAGCATTCTTATACACAGTTTTATATTTTCATGTTTAATAGAGCTTTTTTTTTTTCTCCTATAAAGTTTTCCACATACTTCATAAAGGCAGGTGGCTTACATCATCATTATTCCCATTTTACAAAAAGGAAAATAAGGTCTCAAAAATTAAAAAAAAAATCATTTGAGTAACATAAAACCGCAAATCCCAGGCCAAAACAGAAATGCAATCAAAACCTCCTGGCAAAAACTCCCCTTCTCCAACTACTTCTATTTAGCTGTTATGTAGCATTTGGTTTTGTTTTTTTTTTAATAAAAATAACCTAGCCAGTCAAATGAGAGAATCACAAGGAAATTGCAAGTTTCAACATACTTACTTCTATACTGCTGGCATTAGTACAAAAATAAAGATTTTTAGTTTACAACATCAGTTTACAAAAACAAAGTCTATCAAGTCACACAGGAACTCAGTGGGAGGTTTATTTGACTTTGGAAGATAAAGCCTGTTTGAAACGTCTCTTTAGATCTTGCATGTTGGGAGATTTGGGCCGAGGGATGATGGATGACCGCCTCCTGTCTGTGCTACTGGCATGCTGTAGTTTGCTGACCTCCTTGCAAAGATACTGGAAGACATCGCAGACGCCTTGGGAGTCATCACTCGTGGAGATTTCCAAGAACAGGCTGCCCAGTTCATTTGCCAGCTGTAGCCCCTCTTTTGCCTGTACTTGCCTGGCATGGAGGAGGTCTGCTTTGTTCCCCACAATAATGACAGGAGTCCTGGGATCTGGGTGGACCTTGCGTATGTGCTGGTAGAGTGGTTGAACTGACTGGTAGCTGCTGTAGTCTGTGATGGAGTAGACCAGGAGGAAGCCCTCTGCCCACTTCACACACCTGGACAGCGAGTCCAGCACCTGCAAGCAATTTTCCTGTACCTGAAGTAAAACAGAGAGCACAGATTTGGCATTGGGTAGTCAAAGTATAAAGCTTGTATCATAGCACCGTCGAACAGGTCCAAAGAGCTGAGCTCCTGAGCTCTGTCTCAGGAGACTAAACCTGGACACGTAAGAAATCAGGGCTCGAAAGCAGAGCCTTTGGGTGGCAGAGAAGAACCGAATGATCCAAAGCATCTCCATACCTGGATGCATCCCGGTGTGTCTTGGATCTGTACTGCAACATGGTCACCTTCTAGATGGACCATCCGGGAGTAGAGGTTGCCTGTGGAGCAGAGAGCCGAGAGCCGTGAGCCGCAGCCGCGGGGCCCCCGCCACGCCCGTCCCGCCGACCCCCAACTCACCTGTGTTGGGCTCGTAGTCCCCGATGAACCGCTTCGTCAGGAACCGCACGATCATGGCTGAAACACACACAGAGCGGCCGCGTTAGCAGGGAGGGACGGACGGACGGGCAGGGGAAGGGGACGGGCAGCCCCCGGCACTCACCGCTCTTGCCGACACCGCGGGCGCCCAGCACGGCCAGGCGGACCTGGGCGCCGGGCGGCCCCGAGGGGCACTCGGCGATGGGCGCCAGCAGGAAGGGCTGGGACATGCTCGGCAGACGCATGGGAGAGACGCCTCAGCTCGGCTCAGCCGGCAGCTCCCGGGGTGAGCGGCCGCCGCCGGCTTTTAAAGGCTCCGAAGGCAGCACCGCCCCGCTCCCCGCGGCACCGCCCCCCACCCCGAACATCCAGCCCCCGGCTGTACCCCCACAGCGCTCTCCCCACTTGCCCCTCTGTGGCATTCTCCCGCTGCCCACTCTGGTTTTACCCCTGTCCCTTCCTCCCCCTCATCCTCTCTGTTCCAAGGCGCTGGATGGTCCCGGTGGGAGCAGGCACCAGCCGGCTGTGTGGACCGGCTGTGGGAACGACCCTGCAACTTGTGGCTCGAGTTTAGGGCATGCAGTGCAGCACCCTGCTGCGCATCTCCCCCGCCTCGGGCAGGAGGGCAGATGCCAGCAGAAGCCTCACTGAGTCTGGAATGTTCCCTTCCACACCCCACACCAGCCCCAAGCATTGCAACAGGCTCCAGCTTTAGGCACTGCTCTCCCTACAGCAAAGGACTCGAGTCTCAAAACAAAGGAAATTATTTATTCTTTTACCTCAAATTATTTTGTTTCTTGCGTCTGAACACATCCCTCCACCGTCAGTGTTGAAATTCCAGCTTGTGGATCAAGCAACAGCTATTCCTGAAGCCTAAGTGGTCTTGATTAGGCCCTTTGGGTTTCTTAAGTGGAAGAGTTGCAGAGAAGAAAGGTGCTCCACCACGGGCAGCCCTTAAACGAGCCTCAAACCTGCAAGCAGCTGTGTGGATGTTTCAGTCTCCACAGGCTGTTGCCCAGGCTCCAGCAAAAGCTGCTTCCGTTGTGTGCTGCTTTGTAAGCATGTAAATGCTTACAAGATAAATAATCCATTCAGAAGCTGCTTAATTTTTATCCAAGAGATAGCACCTGCCAACAGGATACAACATGGAAGAAGCTAGTGGTTGGTACTCAAAAGGATTAATCTCACAGCACAGAGGGATGGAGTCACTGTGGGAGCCGCTGGGCCCTGGCTGTGGGGTTGATGCCCAAAGCAGCTGAGCTGAACCTCAGCAGTGGTGGGGCTGTGCACTGGTGCTTGCACCAGTCACCCCCTCCCACCACCACCTTCAAATACAGTTATCAGAAGATGCATGCTATGATAAGTCATGTTTTTCCTCACTTTCCTCCTGTCCTACATCCTCCTTATGTCCTTGAAAGAGCCCCAGCATCCAACCTCCTAGATACTTCTTTGGACATCCTCAGCCCCAGTGCCTCTGGTGATGTGAGAACTCAGGTTGCAGGCACCAAATAACACTGCCAGCTCTGATCTACCAGAGAGAAGGTGTCCCTGAGGAAAGTGAACTCTTGGCACTGTGGGAACCGGGATGAGGAAGAACTGGTCCCTGCTTCACATGGGCACAGAGCTCATGCACAAAGCTGAGGCATAGCTCCAGCTCTCCACCCCACAGCAGCCAGAGGACCAAACACCCCCCACCCATGCTCGGCCCTGTTTAAAGACTCACCCCTGGTGCCCCAGAAATGTTCTACCACTGATATTACATACTGCTCTTTGTTGAAGGGTTACACACCTGAAACACTGTTGATTATTTGTGTTCCTCTAGGACGTAAGAACCCCTGTAGTAACACCAAGGACCCTTGTAACCTCAAAAGCCAATTGCCCTCAAAGTTTCTGCTTCACTCCCCATCATGCCAGGGAGCTTTTCTGGGTTTTGGGGGTTTTTTTGTAAACAAGATTTCTCTTGTATCACTAAAAGCTTCTGGTTTCCATAGGCTCCTCTAATGTCATCTGCTCCTATTGTCATGGAATTGCTTGTCTTTGGCTGTTATGGTTTAGGGGGTTTTCTGCTGTTCTGGCAGCGAGGGGGTAACAGCTCAGTTCTTGCCTGAGCTCTCTGTGCTGCCATGGCCTTCAAGGTTAT
>WEKX01020591.1:388181-409695 GCA_013390025.1 Pitta sordida | reverse complement strand
AAATGATGCTTCCCTTGCAGTTCTGAGCTTGTTAGTTAGAAAATAAACCCTTTATGTTCTTTACTTACAGTTTTGCCTTGTTTTTGCCTGTGACCAGGTTTATTCTCCAGTTTCTCTCCTTCAGGAGAAGTTGGGGTGGGTCTCTGGCATGCAGCCAGGGTCAAACCACGACATTGGCCCTGCTCACAGTGCCAATACCAGCTAATTTTATACATTTCTTTACAAAAAAAGCTATCAGAATACATTCAGAGTGTCTCTGAAAGATTACTACTGAAACAAGTCCAGCCAGATGAGATGGCTAAGAAGAGAGGTAACAGTGCACAAACCCAGGTAGAACACCTTGCAAAGGAATTAATGTCCAGGGTGTGGCAGACTCTCCATCAGCACCTACCCAGGTGCAACAGCAGCACCTCGGTAAATTGAAGCAGTTGGAGCTCTGAGTAGCTGTCCCCATTCTGCTGACTAAGCATCCCTGGGATATTTGGAGCTCAGCGCTATTCCTTTCCCAGCTCTGCCGGTCCCACCTGGAAGGGCCAGGCAGTATTTTCACCCCCACTATGCAGATGGCCCATGCCCCTATTCCTTGGGCCTATCACTATCCCCTTTCCCATAGCAACATTGCTCAGTGCCAGGTATGCCATACTGCTGTCTGACTCATATCCCCATGGGATTAATATTTACAGGACATTGTGATGTCACTGGCAGCAAGTACGAAGCTTTTCCACACGAAGAAGCCCTAGTGAGAACCTTTGCTGTAAACTGCCACAGCTTCACCACTCTACTATGAACCAACAGGAGCACAAGCCCATGTTCAAGACTGCAGTGATTCCTTACATTCCTAAACAGTTTGATGTGGGCATGGACAAAAAGGTGATTGACAGCCCAAGGGCTAGCACCTGAAGCCTTTTCCTCCGGAAAAACATGCTTAAAAAGAAGAAAGCTGACAGCTCAGAAGGCAGCTTCCTTGCTGCTCCTCTAGGAGACAACGGGAGATTTTGACAACACTTTTGTCAGGTAACCAGCTGCAAAGGTTTGAGGCAGAAAAGGAGGTAAGGCAAAGAGCTCAGCCCCTGCCTCCTGATCAGGCTCCATGGAAGACACAAAGCAGTACACTGAAATGTAACGACTTGCTCAACTTGCCAAGCACTCCACTCTCCGCATGCTGCCTTGGGACAGCCTGTCCACCAGCTCTGGGGTCATGAGGCGTCTGCACAAGAAGGGGACTGGAAGACAGGTAACACACAACACTGAACCTCTGCGAAAGAACTCCTGAATTCTGCTACTTCAAGGTGTCCCAAATTATACAAAAAAACCTATAGTTTAGAATTGTGGAGAACTGCTGTGAAATATGCAAAGTACCAAGGAATTAAATTTCAGATGCCACAGTGTGGAAACACCTAGCCTGTGGCTGGCAAGTTTCCTGAAAAGTTTTGCTCACCAGGCACGGTCTCAGAAAAGGACTGTAGGGAACTGGTCACAGCTTTATGGCTCTACTGTGCAAAACTCCTTCCAGAGCAAGTCAGACCTTGTGACTCAAACTCTGTAAGGAAACATGCTTCATCTTTCAGCTCATGACTGAAGAAGTCCTGACAGGCAGTTCCTCAACAACTTTTCCCAGTTCACAGATCTCACTCTTTTGTCAGGACTGTGCAAAAACAGGACAGTCAAACACATGGAAAACAAACTTCAGCAACAGGTACCAAGATCTGGAAAATTCTAGGCCATGCCTCTGCGAACCTCAGCTGACCAGGAAAACTACGGCTGAACTGAGTGCAACTAACAAGCAGTGTCTGTAAGCCCAAGCCCGGTTACACCTTAATTAATTTGTCCTGTTTCCAAACATTAAAAAAACCCCACAAAACTACTCTCTTCCTGTACAAACCCAGCTTCATTTTTGGTCATTTCTGGGAGTCCTGACCAAAGAAAGCATTCCCTCTTTCTTGTCCCAGCCCACACACAGATTCCAAATAGCGTTTACGACCAACTATTGTTGGCATAGTGACCTTAAAAACATTGACGCTAAATAAATCGAGAGCTGTTGCAATGCACAGTGCCTTTGGGAGCACAGCTCTTAAAACGGGACCCTTGTAATGCTGTCCAGTCTTACTATTCCAAATAGCTGAAAATACATGTAAATTCAAAACTTTAGAACTATGCACCACTTATGATGTTAATCATTTCATCATACTACTACAGCTAATCCACTGCAATTTTCACAAATGAGTACAAACCAAACAAAACCAAAATAGCTTAAGACACGCATGCATGAGTAGCAAATTTGAAACACCATTACCAAAGTTCATATCCAAAAAAGCCTCCCTCTTAATTCCTACAGACAAAGCCTAGTGGAAAATGATGCTTATCTGGGGAGGCAAATACCAGTTTTAAAAGGCTGTGGAAACTGACAATCCAAAGAAGCTGATGAAAGGTTTAGTACACAAATTTAGCTGCTCGAAGAAAAGCCTGTCCATAAAAACAAAGAGTGTAAGCTGCAACAGTGTGAGGCTTCAGAGGATGATGTACTGTACATCTTTGTAATGCAAACAGCATCAAAACACAGTACTAGTGTCATGTATCAGCCTGTTAATGGCTAAGCTGTGCTCTGTCTTCTTCAAGCCACTTCCAGAGTCATTCCATCTATACAGCCCGCTCCATCTTCCGTGATGGGAGCTTGGAGAAACTTCAAACATAGCATCTGCTCGCTGGAACTTTGAAACTCCAGCACCTCAATCTGGCAAGCTTGAAGTACCAAGACAAGCCAGACTACACGAATCCGAGGTCAACATGTGTCAGAGCACGACTGAGTGTTAAAAAGCAAACCTCTTTATCTACTTCTTACTCCCAACCTCAGTGGCTGCCATGCAATTCCCTGTTCAATAACTTTCAAGTCAATACATACAAAGGGCTCAAGGTCACTTGCTTCTTTGTTACGTATTTCACTCTCCACGTGCAGACATCAGTTTCACATTGCTTACCCAGGGTAGCTAAGCAATGCTCAACATCACACTTGAAGATGAAATATTATTTAGCTGTGCCTACAATACAACTAAGCTGGAGTTTATGCATTTTCAAGGCTAACCAAGCAGGTTGCCTTCAGCAGTCTCTAGCAAGCTTCAGTGTTTCAAAGCATCTATACAGCCCACTGGATTCAGCTGAAAATGTTCCTCCACTTGGGAAACTGTACAGATAGCACTGGGCTTTCATGGGGTATGAATAAAGCGGAGATGAGAGGAATGCATTAGAACATCTAGCAGGCATGCAATGAACATACAAAATGAAAGTATTTAGCTATGCCAGCCAATGAAAACGTTAAAAATCAAAATACAGAGGCCGGCAGTATTTGAATTAAAGCCCTGTTCCTAAACTACCAGTTTTATAAGAATGTTTATTGGCATGGGGATGTCCTAAGCATCCTTCTAAAAGTTACAGTGGTGTAAACCCAAAATCTGCCCACCAGCATTTCTCCAGAGATTGCTTTCTAAAATGGTTTCCACAATTCCTTGGTATTTGAGGCCTCTTAGCCAAAATCTTGTATCAATGAAATCTGAAGCCCATTACCTCTTCTTCTACAAAAAAATAAGCCTTGAAGTGACACTGGACAGTTCTTGGGATATGTTCTTAGTCTGCTGGTGAAATATTCCATGTCCTAAATCCACTTTAGTACAGTGGTAAGTGTCCCCACCTGGTGTGTGGGAGACCCGGGTTCAATTCCCGCCAGGGGGACAGTGTTAAGAGTTGGACTCGATGATCCTTGTGGGTCCCTTCCAACTCAGAATATTCTGTGATATTACATCATGATCATTACTAAGCATTACCAAATTGCAGTGTTCCCAGCATGTATAGTCTATATAAATGACTAAACTCATCAGCAGAAGCTGCAGATGACTGATATGACTAAGCATCGTGTTAATGTAAATACACTTCAACACAAGAGAAAATTTCTACATCATCTGTTCCAACACAAAAAAATCCCTAAATGAATCAGCCACAATCACATACACTTGTCCAAAACCAGATCTTTAATTTATTTTTTAAATGTACGTTATGCCATGAATTCATAGGGAATTGGCTCCAGCAGCTCTGGATCCTTGCCATTAGTTCTCACAAAGTGTGCTTCTCTTGGTGGAGCAGGCTGCAAACAGAAAAACAAAAAAGAAAACTCATGGCACTAAAGCTCAAAAGCAACCGCACAGAAAATACATTCTGACAACTATTTAACACCTTGTTAAATAAACATTACAGCAATTTTACCATTCCTAGTCTCTAAAATTTGATTCGAGCAGTAGTAAGAAAATTATCTGCTAGAAACTGACTCTTGCTGCTGAATTAAGAAACCTACGCTTTACTCGGCAACTCACCAACACAACGAACATGCACTAACGCACCCTGTGGTTCCAGAAGCAACGGCCCCTATTGCTCTCTGAAGTCCCGTTATTAATTCTTTTCAAGCGTTACAACAGAACCTGTTGCAACTAAAAATTCAACTAAACCAAAGACAATACCAATCCTAGAAATCATCCAGTGCTGCTGCAGATTAGCAACAGAACAGGAAGAATCCATCCCCTTGTTCACAGCCAAGGCTACAGTTTTCATCCCCCAACAGTGCAGTTCTGTTCAGACCCCAAAGGCATCAGACAGCTCAGCATGCTGCCACTCTGCTCAAAAAAGTACATAACCTCCCTCAGAAGGACGCAAACCCAGTAAATCATTACCTGACGTTTCAGCTGAACCCAAATGCCTTTTTCTTTTGCTTCCTTTTTCTTCTTTTCGTTTTCCTTCACACGCTGTAGAAAGCTGTCTCTGCTCTTGGAATGTTTAATATGCTCAATGCGCACATTAATTCTCTTGGCAAGAATTTTGCCCCTGAGAAAGGGAACCAGTTTTTAATTCACTGCACTTGGGAAAAAAAGTCACTTTAAACCTAGACTTCCAGCCCTTACGTAAGTAACTCCATAAGCTCAATTACGGTAATTTTTCTTTCAAGGGCATTACTTCAAAACACCCAGCTGTAGATGCACATCAGATACAACTTATATAACTAAAATCTTATTAATCTATAACAATGTGCTGACAATCTCAAATTATAATAGTGAAGAATACATAATTTTAGCCTTGTAACATACAAATAATTTTACTATTACCAATGTGCTGTAGTCCAGTTCCAGGAACAAAAAAACCCACCTTATCCTCTCTTCTGACTGAAGTGTACAACATCCAGTTGAATTCAACTAGATAAAGCTACAAACTAAATTTAAAAAGGGCTTCAATGCTTATCTGCTAGAAAACCTCCCCATTAGGTAATATCACTTAAAAGTGCTGCTCAGAAAAATAAAGTGTTTCCTCTGACAGGATCCAAGTCAAATGAGCACCATTTGCCTGGGTTTTAAAAAGGAAATAACACTTTACCCACCTTGAATGACCAATCAAGACAACAACTGTCTAACTGGCAAAGTGAAAGGAGGGTGCAATTACACATCAACCTTCTCCAAGTTTCAATACACAGAATTTGATTACTTACTTAACCTGCTTGTTAACAATAATGCCCACAGCGTGCTGAGTAACATTATATACCCTTCCAGTCTTGCCATGGTAACACTTGTGGGGCATGCCTTTTTGAACAGTACCCATACCCTGTTAAGGAAAAGAAAAAAAGGGAGGGGGGAAAGTAGCATCAAGGATTTTTCTTTCACGAGTAACTTACAGTATGCATTTCAGATTATTTGAGATTCATTTCAAAATACTCCTGTTTCATCTGTACGTTAGGATTTATAACCACACGTTCTTTCTGAAGACACCTAAATTTTGCTCTGTTAATTCTGGTTGCTTTCAGTGTCGGTGAAATGACTGATCACTTTGCTTCCAGCAAGAGCAAGCAATCACAAGAGACATTCATCATCAAGCTCCAGTGTATCAAAAAGTGTCAATTCTGAACACTGCATTCTCCAAAAGCCCAACAGCAAACAAGCAAATAACACATCACCTTCCATGTGACTGCTACAGGACCATGGCACTTTAAATGAAGTCAAAGGATTCAACGAAGTAGGAATCCTTGAGGGAAGGCTTTCAGATTTACTGCAACTTAATTTTGGAAGTACAGTTGACTTTAAAAAACAAGTTTTAAAAATATCAAGTGACAGAAACACTGCTTCTCTTTCCCCTCTGTATTAACGTATATGAAGTATCCTTACATTTATTTCTTGATTTCTAGTTTTGATAAGGCTTTGCAATCACATAACTATGAGCTATCCCACCATAAAGAAGAGCAAGCTCAAGCTGGGCAAAACAGAACATCTCCTTAAGTGACAGCTGAGGCTCCTGTTGAAGTAGCGCCAGAAGGCACCACACAGCAACCCGAGGACTCTTCAGTTGAGCACACAGCAACAAATTATTTGCCAAATTACTTATGACAGTCCCACAAAAACCAGCACATGACACTGAAGGGTTATTACTGTGTCAGTAGCACTGTCACTCCAGTATTGCTCCAAAGGTGAGCAGTGGATACTTGTGCTGACACACATGACCAAAGTTAAAAAAACCCCGAAACTTCCTCAAGGAACTGAAGACTGAAAAGGATTAACCTGTTTTAGCTTTTAGTTAAGTAGCACTGCAGAAAGTACCTTGATATCAACTATATCACCCTTCTTGTAGATCCGCATGTAGGTAGCCAGAGGGACAACTCCTGTCAGAGAGAGACAAATTTGGATACTTATGAAGCCCAGAGTTTGACATTCACACATAAAAAGTAGGATAGAGGACACATGCATTTGATTTTCCTAAATACCTCAAAAATCAAACCATCTTTTTTTTAAAGCAGTAATTACCGTTTACACGCCTCCAATTTTAAAAAAATCCAACTTAACAAAAATTACAGCTTTAATTGTGTTTCTAATGCCAAGCTGAAAAGGCATTAAACTGTTTACTACTTCATTATAAACGCAATTGTTATCACTGCTTATTTCTCAGAGGCAAAAAACTCTGTAAGTAACTGTAGAAACATTTCCTTCACCTTCAATTTTATTTCCAAGCACTGACAGAATTAACATTGTTACTACTGTCAAGACATCAGAGTACCGATGTATTTGCAGGTAGAGCTGAGAGCTTATCTGCATATGGTTCTACAGGCTATAGCCCAAGTTCTCAGAAATCCTCTGCCACAAGTCCTTGTTTTACAGATGCTCCTCAGGGACAGTCAGTAACCTGATGCAGTGTTCTTACTGTAAGGTATACTCACCATGCTTCCGAAATGGCCTCGAGAACATGTAGCGTGTTCCCCTCCTCTTTCCCTTTGTGTTCGTCATTTTGGCTGATTACTGAAAAAAAACAGGGCAAATTATTCAGAACTGCTAGTCTACTCGCTCAAAATTTGATGGCATTTTCGGGTACTTTAGAAAAATTGAGTCTTTAAGCCTATTCAGAATGCCACTGCTTCCAAATTGCTGGGTCAATCCAAGAAATGTTACTCACTTAGACATCCACAGCAATCAGTTACCACAGACTAACTCAGGTCACCCAGCTCCAACTCCTGCTTAAAGCAAAGTTTACTGTGAGATCAGATCAGATCAGGCTACTCCAGGCTTTGTCCAGTCAGGTCTTGAAACCCTTCAAGGATCACAGAATATTCTGGGCTGGAAAGGACCCACAAGGATCACCAAGTCCCACTCCTGGCCCTGCACTGGACAACCCAGGACTCACGCCACGTGCCTGAGAGCATTCTCCAAACACTTCCTGAGCTCTGTCAGGCTTGGTGCTGCGGCCACTGCCCTGGGGAGCCTGTTCCAGTGCCCAAACACCCTCTGGGGGATATCCAACCTACAACTCCCCTGACACAGCTTCAGGCGATTCCCTCAGGTCCTGTCACTGGTTATCACAGAGATTAGTGTCTGCCTCTCCAACCTATGAGGAAGCTGTGGAGTGCAATGAGGTCTCCTAAGTGACCTCAGCCGTTCCTCCTATGGCTTCCCCTCTAGACCCTCCTGTCTGGAGGCCTGGCTGTTCTCATGACGAACATTTTACCCCTTATATCCAGTCCGAGCTGCTCATCCTGACTTCAGCCAGATGTCTCACGCTCCTGTCATGTGCCCCTGCCAGGCACCAGGATCCCTCCTGTTAACCGTGGCACTGCGAGGTGTCCCCCAGAGACACCTTCCAACTCACAATATTCTGGGGAATCCGCGACACCTCTGCCCCAGGTCGGCCACGCCTCGATGCCTCACAGTCTCCTCACCAGGTAACCACAAGGCAGAGCAGAGTGCCTCTGACACGAGGCCACCCACAGGCCGCCGGGGGGGGGCTGGGCCCGGTCCGGGAGNCCCGATCCGCGCTGGACCTCGGGGTAGAGCAGGGGCCGCCCGCGGGAGTTTCGTGGCGGTTCATGTGTGTGTATTTTCCCGGCGACAGGAAGAAACTGCTGCCCAGGAAGTTCTTCCCTGAACACGAGGAACTTCTTTACTGTGCGGGTGACCCCACACTGGCACAGACTGCACAGGGAGGGTGCGGACTCTCCCTCACCGGAGATATTCCAGAACGATCTGGACACAATCCTGTGCCGTGTGCTCAGGGATGGCCCTTCCTGAGCAGGGAGGTTGGGCCAGAAGCCCCACTGTGGTGCCTCCCAGCCTCTCACCCACCCGAGATAAAATCCACTTTAGTACAGTGGTAAGTGTCCCCACCTGGCGTGTGGGAGACCCGGGTTCGATTCCCGCCAGGGGGACAGTGTTAAGAGTTGGACTCGATGATCCTTGTGGGTCCCTTCCAACTCAGAATATTCTGTGATTCTGTGATCCTGCGGCTCCGTGGGGCGGGGCTGGGGCAGGTTCGGCTCTGGGAGTGACAGAGGGGCGGGAGAACCAGGCGGGTGTCCTGTCCGGGATCCGGAGGAACGAGTCCTGCGGGGAGCAGCTGGGCCGCCTTCCGTAAGGAATTAAATTTGGAAATACGTATAAGCACCAGCAAGTCGTTTGGCGGCATCCAGGTAGCAGAGCGGCCGGTGGTGTGAGCGGTGGTGTGAGGCCGCTGCCGCAGCTGAGAGCCCGGACTGCGGGGCGGGGGAAGCCAGCCAAGAGCAGAGGCTGTGCAGGTCTGAGGTTTCTCCATGTGGTGATGCCATAATCTCTTAATTTACGTGGCAGATGTTCCCACCAGGATAAATAACGCATGGATTCTCCACAAAGAGCCTTCCTAGGGCCACAGGCGCCTGAAGATGGAACGGGTGATGAGCAGCCGCCAGACCTGGCGGGGTGACTCGTTGTGTCTGTGCATCCTCAATATCGAAGCGGGCAGGGATCACTGTGGGAAGCAGACTGAAGTGATTCCAGAGAGGTCCTCCTTCACCCAAGCTAAACACGCAGGGACGGCTCAAAACTTGTCTTGGCATGGAGTGGCCCTACTGCAGAAATGTTTGTTTTGAATGGACAAAGCACGTGTTTAATTAGGAGGAGGGATGATTACTTAAAGCAGCGTATAAAACACAGTTATAATTCACAGTTGTAATAATGTTGTCTTGCAAAACTCAAGCCCTTTCCATCATCGCTTTAGAACCAGTTTAATATTTACGGATCGCAAGAATGGATATGCTGGATTAAATACACTGTCAGGTTCTGCTTGTAGAACTGCCTTGCAGGGCATGTTCTGACAGACAGGCCCTGTCTCCACATGAAATCTTTTGGAGTAAAGTGTTATATCTAGAAAAGCATGTCTGCACTCCAGTTCTGTACAATGAAAAAAATCTAGAATTAAAGCACCTGATATCTACGCGGAGAAATCTATATAATTTAATATTCATTCAGCTCAGATACCATGAAACTTTTCCAGCCATGAAGATCATTATAAACTTGAACAGCAGCACTTAGGTAAGGAAGTGTATTGGCAACACATGGATTTCAGGGGGTACATCAAGCAAAGAAAGACAGGAAGCCCAATCCTAAAAGGCACTAATAGTTAAAGGAAGCTAGGCATTTGCTGAATGCCTTACTCTTACCAGTGATTTACATAGAGGGCCAACATCCCCATTGACCTGGAAGGAATGGGGAAGCAACGTCATGTGTTGAAACTCACGTCGACATATGGAATATGTATGGAAACATGTACAGAAAGTGTGATTCATATGGAAGCAGTAACTGTGAACTTAGTTGAACTCTGCTTTATTTGAGGCCAAGTAAGACAATCAGGATGCTTTACATAATTTTTTCCTGAATAAATTGCATGACAGGTTGATTCAAAATTTCAGTAATGTTTTTATTCATAAATTTACCTTGATTGGTGCATTGTTGGGATCCTTCTTTAGCTCCACATTTCTAAGAAACAATTATGATTTACAATTTGTCTCCATCGAATCATTCCCAAGGCATGCTGTCTGGGTCTGATCCAGAAGTCCAGCAGTCCATCCTATCTACCAGCATTTGATATATGGTTTCCCAAAACTGTGATCTGATAAGCAGTTAAAGACTGCAGAGCCTCTGTATAATGCTCACAAAAGGATTTCTTAACAATAGCTTTCTCTATTAGGTAAAGCTGCACTAGTTGTGGGGTGAGTTCGGGTCTGGAAGCCAGAGCTAGCGGCCGAGCTGCATCTCTACATTCCAGACTGCAGGTGCTCCCCTTACTGCCTTCCTCATCCTCATAAACCCGGCCCAAACTGCTCCTCCCCGATCAAACTGCAGTTGTAGGATACAGATTTCAATTTCTCCTAGGCTACAGAGCAAGCACTACATCAGATTCTACTTCAGAAACACCAGATACTCAAGAGGCTGGGGTGAACACGAGCAGCAATGCCCAGCTTAATGTGAAGGTCCCAAACACCATGAATGTCCCGGGCTGGTTCTCCACCCATAATGTACTCTGGAAATCTTACTACACCATGGTAGGCTGCCTTCCTCCCACTCTTCCTGGCTTGGAGGTAGAGCAAGACGGGGAAAACAGCTTCAAGGGGAGCCAATTCAAAAGCTGCTGGGGAAAGAAGCTTGAAAGGGAGGGCTCACTAGAAATCAGAGGAGTGGGGACTAGATAAATATCATAAGTATCATTTTGGTTTTGAGTGGAAAGTACCATGCAAAAAAACCTCCAATCATTTTCAGTTCTGACGCTCCTGTAGTCAGGATTCTAGTATCTTCTCTGGGAGAGACTTGGTTTTTTTCTGACATTTCTGTGCAGCATCTATATGGAAAACAGCTCTCTCTAAAGAAGAAATGTGCTATGATGATTCTGCACATGGGGTTGTCAGGAATCCTTCACTAAAATTTTAATGCACAGTGGGATCTGGCTGACTCCTATGCTCTGAGGACCAAGTGATGATACACACAGAGATCTCAAGTGTGACATTCAATTTGTGTTGGGTTATTCACCAGGGTTGTGGAAAGAATTTAAATTAATGAGAGTCTGTAAAGGGCCTTGAGGTGAAAAATGAAAAATATTCCCCTTCAGTAGAGTGTGGGTCTCTTGTGTCTCACATAATGCATTCACTACATGAAAATGAAAAAAGATAGCTGATTAGGACTGGAGCAAAATTTTAACAGAAATAACTGAGAATAGGTGTTAAATAAAGAGGATTGAAATACTATCTGGATCCTTTTCTGATAATGCTGCAAAACCAGGAGTCTAAATTAAAAATCAAGAGTGTGACATACAAGTCAGCGTCTACGCCGTGCTTTTGATCAAAAAGTTACTGCCCAAAGGAATCTGTGTCACCTCCTTAGATGTCCCTGTTATTCCATTGTTCACTCTTTCCAAAAGGATCATGTTAGATATATGGCATCCCAGAGTCCTGATCCTGCCCCCTTCTCATGGTCTCTTCAGCTTCCCAATGATTCTAACAACCTTTTTGTTTCTGTAGTCAGTTCATCTCTTCGTCCACAACCCCATCCTGTTTATACACAGCTGAGCCTATACGTATGTGTACATCAGTGAATATTGCAGTACTGCCCATACAGAAGTCATTAGGAACTTCTAAGGAAGCTGTTGTGTAACTCTGATCGGCTTCTCACAGACACCACATCATACAAGCAACTTATCAAACTTCAAATAAATCAAACTTCATTTCAAAAGCAATTAATGTCCCTTTCCTCCCTTACTAATAGAGCAGCTTCTCAGTTAACTGGTTTCATTAATGCACTGTTTTCTCAAGCTTCTTGTGTTACTACCTTTTAGTCTCTGTGTAACCTCTCCTGAGCTCAAACCATCTAGCCAGGAACAATCAACTCCTAATATTGTCACCATCAGCTTCACTGTACATTTACTTGTTTTGACTGAAGATGATTAGCCACTGGTAGGCTGACACAGCTGGTAATTACAGATAATTCTGCTCCTTTGTCATGGAGGAACTGAGCTGCTGCCAGCAGTAAATCTGCATAATGTGGGGATTTTTGTGGGGATTTTCTTTTGACAACGTATTGAATATAAGTATGGAATTAATATTAAAATATACATATTAAAAAAAATCTGATCTAGCCTTGAGCCCTTATCTGAACCTCTTGGGAACTATTAGCTACACTTTAAGAAGTAACTAGCTTAATGATTAGGATGCTATTTTCTATTAAGTTGTTTATGTCTGATCTTATGTGTGCTTCTAGATGGAAGAACAACAATGCTTTCCCTTTTTCTGCTATCATTTACGCAGAGTAATATCTCCTTTACACCTTCATGTTACTAAACTGAATAATCCACACTCTTGGAGCCTCCATGTACATAGCAGGCTCTGCGCATTTGTTCCCATCCCCACACACCTGTCTTGATCATCAGTGATTTAATTTGTACACAACAGTTCCAGTTATCTTGCTTACTGTGCACCGATTACTTCCGAGATACTTTCTGTTGTTACTGAAGATGATCATAATCCACAAAGCATGAAGTTCCTGGGGTTTGATTTTTTATTTTTTCTGGCTGTAAGATAATGAAAACATTTTTAATGCAAACATAGTAAAAAAACTCAACTAGATCACTGAGACAGATGATGGAATTTACATCCTTAGAGCTGTTTAAAATTCAACACGGCCCAGAGTAATCTGATTTAGCTGGACCAAGGGATTGGACTAGAGACCTCCATAGGTGCCATAAATTGTTTCAAGACTATGACCATTCCAACTTCTCAACATCAGGTGCTGTAGAAAAAAAAGGCAGCATGTCTGATGGATGCAATTGCATAAAATAAAAATGTGGGTGGAATCATTCTCTGTTCTATAAATACTCAATGGCATTGTATGTATTCCCATATTGGCATCTGAGGTAGCCATTTGCATTTCTCATTAATGGTTCTGATCACAGCCATTAACATAATTGTTTTTAATTGCTTATAAAATGGCAAAGAACCTTGCTGGATGGAAAGGGCTGCATAAAATATTGCTAGTTTTATTTCAGGTAAAGGAATGTTTTCTACTTAGCGTTAGCTGAATTCCAGTCAGCACAAATTTAAATTTATCTCCCAACCATGCCCGATTAAATTTGTTTTTCTGTATGAATACATAAAGACGAAGTAGAATGTTTGTGATTTTAAGAGTGCTATAAAATGCTCTTTTTAATAATGCATGAAGTAACCAGAGTTATTGCAAACTCATTGTAACAATCTTTCAAGTAACCATTATTTTCTTAACTCTAGTTCCACATATCTTCTGAATGCTAAAAGAAAATCCTATCCTGCCTTCATAGCATCTGCTTGAAAGAGAAGGAAGGAAGGATCATATACAGAAATTACAGGAGTAAAAAGCACACTGTTATCTGCATTGAAGCATTTCACATGTGGTTATAATTTCAATTATATATTTTTTCCCAGGTGCTTTAAGAGTTTTTGAACCTGTGGTCAGAAAATCTCAGCCTTCATGAGTGATTTGCTTTCTGCAGGCCAGCCTCCTTTCCAAAGTGGGACATGGTCTGTAGCTTCTGCAGTCTTACACATGCCAGTATCTGAAGTGATGAACCCAAGACAGATCCCTTGACATCACAAGTTACAGATGCTTTATAATATATACACATAGTTGTATTTTTTAGAAGTACCCGTGCATTTATTTTCACCCAGTTTGGAGCATTTTCAGTCCTGCCATCACATTTTTCATCTTTCTAGGTTGTTGAGTTATAAACATGTCATAATAAGCAAAAGGTGAATTTCTCAAGTAATCCTCATCACCTGAACCCAGGAACTGTGGTTGCAAGGGAACTATCAAATATCACAAGGCCTGCAATAAAATAACAAGAGTTGGCTATGCTCTGACAACCCCTCTCAGTGAGATAACAACAGCTTCTCTGAACAAACACTACAGCTAGAAAAGAACAAATTAACAGTCGGTCAAGGAGAAGTGAGAGAGAATTAGCAAAGAGTAAATTCAACCAAGCTGTGACCAACCAAGGATCAACTAGACCAACCTTCCTGGCTGTGTTATAGGAAAAATAGCACATATATATACATATATACATATGGAGCATGGTTATTTTTAAGGGTCAATTAATTAATGCCTGTGAAATGCTGTGAAGGCCTACCTGGAAAGGACAAAACAGCAATGCTTGCTAATCAGCATACGTGCTGCTCCAAGGCAGCCGCAGCTTACACAAGCGAGAGAGGTAGGTGAAGGGAGAAAACCGAGAGAAATTCCAGAGGACGAATGACAAGAAGTGCTGCAGGGAGACAGAAGGAAATGAAACGAGGAAATAAGGCCATACAGGACAAAGACGTGATGCCTGGATTACTGTAGTGTAAAGACAGAAGGCACAAACCCATATGAAATTGAGGTTTATTAGTTCTGCCGCTCATGCAATAACCTGTGGTTGGTTAGTTTGTTGTTGGATTTGAGTTTTTTTTCTTAGTGGGTTTTTTTTCTTTCTTTTCTTTTTTGGGAGGAGGAGGTGGGTTTGTTGTTGTCATTGTTGTCATTTTGTTTGGTTCTGTTTTGTTTTTAGAAAAAAAAAAAAAAGTATAACCAGAGAAAAACAAGTATAACCAGATGGGACTATTTAACTAACCATCTGCAAGTACAGAGGGGAACTGTGGGTTCTCCAGGGTCTAAATCTTGCAAGAGAAGAAATCAAAATAATTTTACTTCTGTATTGCTGACAAAGAGAACATTGTTTGAGGACTGATTGCAATGTGGACTTGAACAATAGCTTCAGACCAGCAGAAGCACAAGATATTTCTGTGACATATGTTTCAATTAAAACAAAAGTAAATAACCACTCATTAGCATCATGAAGAAGACAGACTATTAACAGTAATTGCTCTTTAACAATTTTATTATCCCCACAAAGCTGTTTCCAGTATTATTTCTACTGCAAAGTTATCTGCATGATGTTTTACATATTCCTTCTCAACTTCCTTTATATCCTGGTATTGCAGAGAACTGATTGATGGGAGAGACTGAAACGATACTAACGCTTCACCTGGAGGCTGCCTCTGTTGTCAGATTGTGCATCACCTGTTATTACATGACAGCTAATCTTGCTTTTGGAGAACTGCTGTGCAGATCACAAAAATACGATCTTGCTGACTGCAGTGGGAAGCATTGCTTGGTATTCTGGTAGAGAACACAGAGACTGAGGAAGTGTCTTGCACTTTGCACCTCTAATAATGGAATTTCTGCGTTGGTCTTAGCACTGTCACTGGCAACTGAAGATTTAAAACTGAGGAGAAACTGGAGTTACTGAAACAATGGATTCCCTAGTGCCTATGTCAAGGATCAAAGCCATGAAGTTTTTAGAAAAAGTTTCTATCACTGAAAGCATTTAATTACAATATTAAAAAGCCTTCTTTTTAAATATACTTGTGGCCCTATTTTTCCAAAAGTTTCTGTTCAGAGCAATGTCAAAACACACACAGTTGTTGTTTTCAAACCTAGCCCACAACCTTTCATATGTATTAAGATCATTGAGACCCAAGCTATACGCACTTCTCTTGCAGAATACAATAACATCTTTCAAAGGAGTTACCATTTTATAAATTTCTATGGATTGTAACTTTATTTTCAGTTAGAATTCCACCTTCTTGAGTCTAAAGACTCAAACAGTGATAACAGTTTAGAAATTTACTGTTATTTTTAGCACAACTGAATTCTTATATGTATTTTACAATCTATTGGACATGTCTCTTAATTGATGTATATTTTACATTTGTAGAAATTTTTATTTAGTAGCATAATGTTCTTTATTTTGTCTTTTAACTTCTCAAATGCTGGTAAGCCTTTGTATAATAACAGATTAGTTCTTTTTCAGCTATACGTAAAAGGAAAGATGCCCATTATCAGCTGAACTGTGAAAATGAAAGTATCAAAATACGTACCTCCATCAGTGAACTGTGCAAGAAACAAATATTGCCCTCTGAAGAACCAAAATAATCAAACACAGACCAACAAAAACCCCCAAAACCCCAACTCCCTTACTGAGGAAAGCTTTGGTCTTCCAAAATAAATGTAGGCTTTCTTGCAAGGACCAAACGGCCTTCCCTCCACCCCACTATTATGTCTCAATCCAAATTTAAGAGTTTCCATAATTACTAGAGGTACATACATAGACTCATAGAACCAATTAGTTTGGAAAAGGCCCTTAAAATCATCAAGTCAAATCATTTACCCAGCTTTGCCAAGTCCACCACTTGAAACATGGCCCTAACTGCCATATACACAAAGGAATCTGCTCTGACCTCAGATCTGACTCTGCTTTGAGCAGAAGGTTAGACTAGAGATTTCCAGAGGTCCCATGTAATATGAATTATCCTGCATACTAGTCCAACAACAGGTGTGGTACATCTGCATTCAGATAATGCAGCAGCAGTTTGACTGGTTAGCAGAGGGGTAAATAGACTCACAGGACCAGTTCTGTTGTTGAGCAACATTAATGAAAACGTGACATGCCCCAGAGTCAGCAAAACCATCTATAGTCACACATAGATGATACAGGCACAAACATACCTGTACCATGCCTACTCTTCAATTTCTAAAGCCAGCCTACACACACACCCTAGAGTAAGCTGAGTGCTTGCCAAACCACAAGATTATGAAACAAGGAGATACACAGGATGAGCAACAGCAGTCTACACTTTTTCTATTCTCTCTTTGCTCCTCTGTACATTTGGAATATAAGCTCTCTAGAAGACAGAATGGACTTTTCTCTTAGTGTCTTACATAGAGACTTGGGAGGCAAAACACTCTGGCCTCTGACTAGTGTTTCTAGGTGCTACAGTGGTACAAACTACGTGCTCTGAGAGTTTTTCTGGGCTGGGAATTACTTCTGTCTGCTCAAGCAACGTACCTCTATAAGATGAGTTCTTTAACTGAAGCCCTTAGGAGGTACTAGATGTGCTATTTCTCTCGGCAGCATATTCCAAACATTAATGTCTTCCACTATCAAAAAGTGTGTGTAATTGATAATTCATATTTGTTTTATATCAGTTTACAGGTATTTTTCTTGTTATGCCTCTTTCAGATCAAGATTAAAGATCCCTGTAGCCACCTTCCAGTCTTCTTTTTGATAAGTCAAGAAGACTGTGCTTTTAAAGTCTCTCCATGCAAAGAATTTTCTCTAGCCTCAAATAATTTCTCAGCTTTCTGTTGACAACAAATACACCAGAAAGCTACACAGTATTACCACAAAAATCAGTTCAATGCCATATGTAAAAGGAAAATAATTTCTCTTTCTGCTTGTCATATCCTGTTTTTTAGGCAAAGATTCCGCTATTTGCTTATATCGTTGCATTAGACTGGAAATTCATTTTTGCTGTCCTGGCCACTATCATCTCTTAATTTGTTTTCAGTCGCTACTCTCCACAATACAGCCCCTCATCTCAGCAATGTGACCTTCTTACTGTGTTTTTAAGTAACTCTACACATCTGTATTACAATACACTGTATTGGAATGGGATGAATTTACCAGACAAGAGAGATCATATGATAACCCCAGCTTAAAATTAATTTCCCATTTAGCTAGTCATTTTCTCTTCACAGCGCATCAGTTTTGCTTTCTCGTTGCTGAAAATGCTAATTCATCTCTTTGTGTTTCTCTATGGTAGGATCCCTTCCCTCTCCTGCCAGCTCTCCTGAGCAACTTTACCTTTCAGTACTGCTGTTCAGTGCATCCCATCTACCAGTTTCCTGAAAATACTTGTCTTTTTTCCCCTAAAGCTAGGGTCTCTTGCTCTCCTTCCTCAGCCCACACATCATATACTCCACTCCTCAGTTGCTACAGCCCAGGCTTTGATAACAAAGACATTAATTACCTACTACACTCCCCAGTCCTTTCTTGTAACTGAAGAGTAGATCCAGCTGGGAATCAATCCTGGTTGGCTCAGCCAGGATCAAGAAGTTATCCTTGATGCCTTCCAGACAGCAAAGTCCTTGATTACTTGCATTCTAATGTGTTATAGTACTTGCAGGAGATGTCAGGCAGGTTGGAATTCCCCCAAACCTCAGTGTCTGCAATCAAGAAATTTCATTTATCCTAATTACAGTTTTACTCAGGAGGTTGGCTGACCAGTTGGCAAGGATGCTTCTGTTCCATTTTGTCAGGTGGATCTTGTCTCTCCCTAGTGATCCAAGATATGATTGGTAACTTTTCTCAGGCAGGGTTGGCTGCCATATTAATCGATATGCATTGCAGTCCCTCTGTTTTCAAAGCTCTGTCTCTTCAAGCAGACACAAACACACACACAATCCTGGTCTACCCACCCTGTTTTTGTTACCTCATCAAATATCTGGCATACTTAATTTTGGAATAATTCCAGTTACCTCAAGGGGCTTAATGATGATGATTAAGTGATAATTTCTGATTTGCTTCCTCATTTCCGCATATTTTACTCTAGTTTAATGGCTGAGAGGATTGAAAGTGTTTTTGCATTTCTCCTCATTCTATGTGGCATGAGTTCAGTTTACTAATAACACAGCACCTCAGTTTATATGACATTTTAGAACCAAATCGTTATCTCTGTATGTTACTAATTTAGCATCCTCCCAGCTGCTGTGCTTAGTCTCCAGCCACAATTATCCCACACCTGACAGATACAGGCCAGCATAGCCACTCATCTCTCATTCTTTTTGAAATCTGGTCCAATACTCCCCAATACCTAATTTTCCCCTGGAACTACAGACAGAAAGAGAACATTGCAACAAATATGTATATTTTGCCCTCTTTCTCTAATTTATGTGCAGGAAGAAACTTCTAGGCAATCTCTGACTTTCCATTTGAGTGCCTTTCAAGATTTCCTGCAGTAATCTTTGGCCTGTAGGTTCCACTCGATGCCCCATAATTGATTCCAAACTGAATTATCTCCTAGATAACCATATCAGCTTCTGCAATAGTGCATTTGCTTTTCCTGTTTTTTGCTTCAGGGAGACGGCACGCTGTCTTACTTCTCTTGTGTTTTTAAGATTTTGTCTGCTTTGGATGATAGAGGAGTATCCACTGTGGTGTGTCTGATTAATAATGTAAGGAATTGTTTGGAAGATGTATGTGGCAGGGCTGTATTTCAGTAAGTGAACTGCTGGATATCTGAAGACTTAACACTTCTAGGTGTCTAAACACCCATTCTTGCTTTTTTTTGCTTGTAAGTGGCCAATCCAATACTTTTGTTTCTATTCTTTCTCATTCCCCTGATGCTGTCCTCCCCCATGGTTTCTGTGGCAACAGTTTCAGAATGTAGTCATCCAAGAGGTGTTCATTTTCTCAGATACTATATTTTTGAAATATACAACTCTAGGCCTCAGATATTTATTCTATATAAAAGAATTTTACTATTTTAGGATAATTCAGGTTGCAATAGCGTTCAGTTCTAATACTTTCTAAAGTCATATTCTGTACGTTTCAGCTGAAGGAAAAGTTATCATTCCATTAACTTAGTTGCTAAAGAACATTTACTCTTGAAGATCAGGGAAGGTGCATTGACATTATTCTTAATCTGCTAGACATTTCCTGTATATGAAAAAAAAGACAGGGTGGTGCATATCTTGGCGAGCTTTATGTTTCTTTAATGCAGGTATCAATCAACATCTTGAACGAATCATCCAGATGTCTGTTACAGTCTGCAGGCAAACACACGCTCCAGCTTTTCCCCAAGCAGATCCCTCAAGTAGTTGGTATGACTGCTCTACAGCTTTATTTTCCAAGATGTCTGAGGCTGGGACATGCAAATCCCAGAGGCACAGAAACCAATGGCTTGGTTATCTAGAAACAAAGCAAGAAAAAGAAGAGAGGCATTAGCAGGCACATGCCTCTATGCATCCTTATCTTTCTGTGAGTGGCCCCAGACAGGTGGCTTTTCCGGTGGCTACTGGGATGCAAGTAGTCTCTTGGAAGTGATTGAGTCAATAGAAGGCAAAAGTTTTCTTAATGTAATTCCCTAACTTTCTTTTATTGTTTAGCTGTAAGTTATGCCTGTTCACTCACCTGACTGGGCCACACAGGAACTCTTTCACTGGGTGCTGCTCAGAACTGGCATTAAGCCATCATGCACCAACTTACTTCCCCAACTCTCCTGCTGCCACTGCTCACCTAGCACCCGACCATTAGATTTCAACAAGTTTCTTTTTAGTCTAGAGAAGAGGAGGCTCAGGGGGGACCTCACCACTCAATACAACTCCCTGAAAGGAGGTTGTAGTGATGTGGGAGTTGAGCTCCTCTGCTGTGCCAGCAGTGAGAGGACAAGCAGAAATGGCCTAAAGCTGAGACAAGGTTCAGATTAGACATTAGAAAAATGTTTTTCACTGTTAGAGTGGTCAGTATTTTCCAGCAGGTATTGCCAGCAGGTTGAGGGATCTGATCCTGTTTCTCTACTCTGACCTGGTGAGGCCATATCTGGAGTGGTGTGTCCAGTTTTGGGCTCCTCTGTACAAGAGAGTCATGGAGCTCCTGGAGCAGGTCCAGCAGAGGGCTGCAAAGTTTATCGAGGGACTGGAGCATCTCTCTTACAAGGAAAGGCTGAGGGAGCTGGGTCTGTTCAGCCTCAAGAAGAGACAATTGAGAGGGGACCTTATTAATGTATGTATGTACCTAAAGGGGAGGTGCCAAGAAGATAGAGCCAGGATCTTCTCAGTGGTGCCAACCACTATGACAAGAGGCAAAGGGCAGAAACTAATGCATGGGAAGTTCTATCTGAATATGAGGGAAAACTTCTTTAGTGTGTGGGTGACCACAGACTGGGACGGATTGCCCAGAGAGGTTTTGGAGCCTCCCTCGTCTGGACGCAATCCTGTACAATGTGCTCTGCTTGAGCAGGGAGACTGAACTAGATGACCCACTGTGGTCCCTTCCAGTCATACCCATTCTGAGATTCCGTGGTCAGGCATTGGAACACACTGTAGGTAGTGGAGTCACCATCCTTGGGGGTGTTTTAAAAGGGTCTGGATCTGGCGCTGGGTGATATGCTGTAGTGGTTTAGGGTTGAAAGGCTGAGGGAGCTGGGTCGACTTGGACTGGATGATCCCACAGGGCTCTTCCAACCTTGGCAAATCTAACCTTGGCAATTTTACAGTTTCCGGACTCCGTAACTCTCGCCACCCCAGGCGCCGCCCCCCGAGCATGCCCAGCAGGGATGGGGCGGGGCGGGGCGGGGCGGGGG
>WEKX01020591.1:359288-387913 GCA_013390025.1 Pitta sordida | reverse complement strand
GATCGGCAGCAGAGCGGATTTAATCGGCTTTGGGAGACTCAACCTGGATGCAGGCGCTGAGGGGGTTGGGCTGGGCGGGGGGCAAGGGGGGATCCTGGCTGCGAACGGAGTAGGAGTACGGTGTAACCGAGCACAAGCTCCCCCAAAGTGTGCCCAGGGCCGGGGGGGAGATGGAGGAAAGCTCGAGGGCATCGCCTCCAGTTCGGGGCTGCGTTTTGCAGTTTGTGGTGGTTGCTGTCGGGTTTCTGGAAGCGCCCTCCCTCTCCCGGTGCGCTCCATAGCGCTCCGAACGCTGTGCTCCTGGGCTGGGGCAGGAATCGCCCGTCAGCGGCCAGGTGCTTCCCTGGGTACCTGGACGAGTGCGAGCATCCATCCCGTCCCGCCTGGTCGGCTCGGCTCCTTGGCATGTAATCTGACTTGTTTGCATCGATCCAGGTCGTGGTAAGGAGCCTTCTGCCAGTGATTGCTTTTTCATTACGCTCTCTCGTGATAAATTAGAGCCATAAGCAGATGCACGGATGTGATAAAGCTCTCCTGGATTGTTTGAGAGAGGGATGGGGAGCTCAGTAGATTCGCTAATTGAGGAATGATGAATTTAAGGAAGGAAATATCCCTTAGTCAGGAGTTACTACTTGTTATGGAAGAGATGTGCTGATGGTTCATAGCAGAAAGTATTGCATTGCTGTCTTCTGGCTATTCCATGGCCATATGAAAATTCTTATTTCCCTTTCTGTTTACACGAAGGGAAAAGATGGTTAAGGGGAAAAATGGACTTTGTCATCTACTTTGTTAATTTGCTGAATTGCCATTACAGTTATACCTCCTCCATCGCGAGGAAAGGGACAGGCCAAAGGCCTCGCGGAATATNCCCCGTGCACTTATGGTGGGGGTGAGGCTTTGGTATGGGAGTTTCTTTCCCTTTAACATCCACCAGTCCCGGCAGAGGCAGCGCTGCCCGGACTTTGAGTAACAAGGAATGGCATGTCTTGTGGTGGTGCTGCACTGGGTCTCCGCGGAGCACACAGGACCGGGGCAGGGACCGAGTCAGGGCTCTAAACGCCACTGTGAGCTGCAGTAAATCGTGTGCGCTGGGGGAGCCCGCCGGGGAAGCCCGCCTCCGGGGGAGCTGCATGCTGGTGGAGCCGCCCGCCCCACAGGCACTGCAGCACCGCCTCTCGGCAGAGGAGAGTCAAACTGCGCATGCGTCAGGCAACTGGCCTCGTGGACCGCTAAATCATATTTGCGAAAAATTTGCTTTCCAAATGGGTGAGGTCGTGAGGAGAAGTCGCGATACAGAGAGGTTTCACTGTATAATGTCTTGTAACATCAAACAGTGGGAAATGCTTATATTTCAGACTTCTGGAAACTGATTTATGGTTTTCATAAATCTTGCTGCAAAGAGGCTTTAATGTCTCAAAACGGACATTTCAGAGATGACCCATGAGAATTTTGAATGAATGTCTGCAAGGCTGTAGGGTGGAGGTGCTCAGTTAGTTGATGGTTGGTCAGTAATGTTTTCTGTGGCATGGGAGATCACATCTTTTAGTTTGGATTTGAAAAGTCTGACTTCTTGAGTTATCAGCTGTGTCCCCCCACTTTTATACGGCTAAATGTTGTAGGATGTAGGTCATGTACTTCAGGAGTTTTCATTCACTGAAGTCGTCAGGTTTCAGGTTAGATTGTTGAGGAATTAGGGTTATTGATCCCTGAACTAGGGCGTTCTCATTTTATTGCAATTCTAGCTGACATCTTTTCACCTGGAGTTCACCACTAGTCTTTGTGTCAACATAAATTCTGTGCTGGCCTCTTGATTTAGGTCAAGTATGAGAACTCACTACTCTGTTTCTGGACTGCATAGCAACTGTAGGACTGAACTGGTCAACGAGATAGTTAAAGATTATTCTGTATGTAAGTTTATTAGAAATGACATTGTCTCTGGGATTTAGGTAAATCCTGAAACAAATTTTTCAACTAAAAATCTTCTTATGACTAACAAAAGTGTCTATATCCATAAAGCTGAAATTCTGGTGGCAATTAGATATTATTTGTCCAATCATTATCATGTGCATGGAGGTGGATAAACACCAGCCATAAAATTGTCCCTGGGCCTTTCTGATCTGTGAGCTTTAATACTATTGTGATGTGGGAAACGTAGCATAAGATACCTGCTGTAAAAGCTATTCAGCAGTTACAGTTATACCCCGTCCTTTGCGAGGAACAGGACAACCCACGGGCCTCACGAAACGTCAAACTCGCAAATACGTGCAGGTCATTAATATGCACGCAGGCCACGCCCATTGCTCCACCCCCAGCCAATCAGGAGCACTGGGGAGCCTCTTCGACTCCTCCCCATGGGCTCTCGCAGCACATGGGAGGAAAGAGAAGCATTTCTGCGCTCTGTCTGCCTCGGGAGACCACCCCGAGAATCCCTAGACTTCTCTTCAGCCACACTGTCGCTTCCGCATCTGCCGCCGGCAGCAAAAACCCCGTGCCGCTGCTCCCCCAGCCCCTGTGCTCATCCCGGCCGTGTTCCTGCCCCGTGTTCCTGCCCCGTGTCCCGGCACTGCGTCCCAACCCCACAGGTGGGCTACGGCAGCGGAGTGAGCATGTCCCGATGACATGCCGTGGCCCGCCCTACTTTCCTGCGGCACTTCCCTTCCCTGCCCATAGCCAGGGAAACAATAACACAGACGCACGCACACAAGCACTGCCCTCTGGCAGCTTGCAGGCGCTCCGCACACACAGGTGGGCGAGCGACACTCAGGGACCTAGGTTAATTAAGCGTAGGCAGGTGCAGGACTCATCCCCACCTGGCACCTCACGCCGCACAGGGCCCTGCTCTGACTTCTACAGTGGGCACACACGTCCCACAGCCCCCGGCGAGCCACAGAAACCACGCGCCCTCCCCGCGGGAGCGGCCCAGTCCCGCTCCAGAGGGAGAGCCGGCACCGCCCCTCGGCAAAGCAGAGTCACTGCGCATGTGTCAGCCAGGGAACCTCGCAAATGCCTGAAACCGGACTGCGGGAAATTTATATCGCAAATCGCCGGGGTCACAATGGCGAGGTCGCGATGCACTGGGGACGTAGTGTAATGTAAGATTGTGCTTATAAATATATCAGTAAAGATGGTGTGAAGGAGTACTTGATATTTACTCTGGAGTTGTTCAGAACAGTGTGGTTGTGGTCAGGCAGATCTTCGTAATTTTAGCAAGTCAAATACTCATGTTTATACATATATTTTGTAAAGCTGAAAAGGAATTCAGGTGCTGATTAATACCATTTTTTTTTCTGGCAATGCCTCTTTATGTCCACACACTCTTTGATAAAGTGCCAGACAACTACCTAGAAATTCTTACAAGTTTTTCTTGCCCTTTCTCATGCATCTTACAAGAACTCTCAGGCTGTTGCCTCTCTATCTGTGATTGCTTAGTACAAAACCAGTTACAGGCAGTTTTTGTCAAGAAACAGTTTGCGCCCATACAAATCCAGTATGCACATACACATATAATCTGTAACAGAACTGTCAGAACTATATTGAAGAAGCTCTTCCATTGCAGTTCTGCATTTCGTGACTTCTTTTTTTTAATCCGAATGCAAGTTTTGCTTCTGTTGACTCAGTTATATTTTGTCCATGGTTCCCTTGTTGTTCAAGATCTGAATATTAGAAAACAATATATATTTTACAGTACTGGCAGGTTGTGGGGGTACAGTGAAGATAACCAGTATTTTCAGCTTGTTACCTATGATGCCTTTTGGGGATGATCTTCCAACAGGACATTCTGTCTACAGGGTTGGTTCCATTGTACATTTCATCAGTTCATTGATCTATACTCCAGTGTTCATACCAGTGATGACAGACCTCTTTCTGTAGGACTGTGTCCTAATGTTTTATCCCTTTCAAGTTCCTTAAAATTCTTTATTGTGCATTACCACTCCTGTGGTCCTTTGTACTGTAGTAAGTCTAAGTTACAAGGCTAGAGATTGTGGAAAAGCACTGGAAATACCTTTGCCCTTGAGTGGTTTAGCAACTGTTCTTCTTGCAAAATGTATGAGGTTAAAATTGTGTGGTCTTAAAAAAATTTTTTTTAATGTCTTTGCAGTAGAAGTAGGACTTGTTTTTTACCCTCATCCATGCATTAAACTGCAAGTCCAAGTTTTACCTGACTGAATTACCTGACATGGGGTTTTTATGCATAGCTGAGGAATGATAAAGTAAGCTATACAAATGACAATGAAAATGTAGCCCAAGTTATACTCGTCACAAAATACAGATTGCATCTAGTATTTCTGACTTGTGCTTCTGTTGTCTAGAAGCCAGGAAACACTTGTTAGCAGTTAGTATCAAAACTTAGAGTAGCTGAAACAAGGTAAAGATAAAAATTACCTTTGTAGTTTAAAAGCTTCAAAGGTGTCACTCTCAGACATACAGAAGGAACTTATAATGGCAGTAGTACTTGTTTTTCAGTGTTTCTTCTAGAAAGCAGTTGATTATTTTAGCACAACCTGAAGCGGTATGATGATATTTAAAAGCAATGCTAATCTAGAAGGTATAGTATTAGACATAAAAATCGTCATCATCTTTTGGGTATTCCCTTCTCTATTTGCCTGTTCAACATCTTGTATACAGCATCCCTGAATATCTTCAGCGGTTGATTCAGGCCCCCAGCACTGTCATCAAATACACTTATTTTGTACCTAGATGTTGATTGCAGTGTGTAACAGCGCGTTCTGCTTGAGAAGTCTGTCCCTATCTTACAATCCAAATTTTGGTTTTGTTTTTGAAAGGATTAAGACATGTAGAGTCATGCTGAAAGGCTGGCTATCATCCTTTTCCTACCTGTCTCCTCTCTCAGGATGCTGTCACCATTTCTTTCACTTTTGTGGTTTTGGAGGTACTAAAGTTCAAATAGGTATGGGTGGAAAAAGGCAGCTTAGCAGAAACAGACCCTGGAAGAGCCCAGCTGAGAGAAGATTGCAGTGCACCTACCTCAGGTGTTGTAGGAGGCTTTATTAAACCTCTTAATAGCAGGAAAATTTTATAGTAAACTGTGGCATAGGTATGTGTATTGCAGCTTTATTACTGCTTAAGGAATTGTTTGTTTACAACAGGGTTTTCAGACCTGATTGTGAAACCTGCACTTAATGTAAATTGTTGTTTGCCAGAGTCTGCAGCCAGCTATGATGTACTCGCTCCTGTTCCTTTGAATTGCACTATCTCCTCTGAAGCACAAATTATAATACATAAGCATTAAGTATATGATAAGTATACAGAGAACTCATGCTGGAAGAAATGAAGATAGTTACAGCAAGGAAAGGAAAGTTGTGGCAAAGCAGCTTCAAAATGAGGAGGTGACAGAAAAGAAAGCAGAAGGGGAGAGGACTAGAGTAACAGGGGAAATAGCAGTGTTATGGTTCCTTTATCCAGCTGTCTGACTTGCTTATGTAGCAGTGGTGGCAAGAAGGTGCACATGCTGTCTCAACCCCTGCACTTCTGGCATGATGACCTGAATCTGCTGTGATCAGTATGACCAGGCACTGAACACTGTTGTGGTGGTTCTGTTGCAAGCACATGAAAATTTGGAGAAGTATTTGGTAGACAGCTGGGGTAAGAGCTTAAACCACAGTAGGGAGGTCCACTCGTCTTGGAGTTCGTAGCAGGAGAGTATTTCATGATAAACATGACACTAAGATTCAAGCATGATTGAGACATTTGCTGTCATCATTTTAGTAGATTGAACACGCTACAATATGGTAATAAAGGATGAGTCTGTATATTTGTTCTGTAAAATACTGAGTTCGTGAGACTGGTTAGTATACTAATTAATTTAGACGAATTTTTTGTAAATTTTCATCTAAAAGGGAATTTGACTCTAATATGAAACAGATGTCATATATGAGCCACAAAGGAAAAAAATCCTCAAGTTGTGTACCTGTAGAGCAGTATTTATACCATCACAGGGAATTATTTACTTGACATATTACTTAGTTGGATAACTTTGTTTATATAGATGTTCCTTTTTGATTTTACTTGCATGTATGTGTATATGCATCTTTCAAGTCCTTAGCACAAACAATGAAATGCAAACCTGGACTCTAGTCTTGCCAGCAGAATTTTTAGCTGTGTCAGTGGGGACAACTGATCCGATTGCTGGACAGGGCTTGAATATTTGGAAAGGTCAGTTATGTCGTCTTTGTATTTACTTTTTACATTCATGAAGCAACTACTTTGCATTAAAACTTCTAGGAATGATTCTGTAAAAAAATGTCTGTTCAATAATGGATATTGTCTGCTTTTCTCTTTCAAATTTGTTGAGGGAAAGAGGTGTATAAAATCCCTGTGTAAAGCTAACTTTGTCAATTTTCCTAAGCTAGGAAAACAAGAGTTAAATGACAAATTATTTCTTTCAGTAAGGTCTATCTGATCTTTCAGTTTAGGAGGGGAAAAATATATCAAGGTCTGTTGTATTAACATAAATAGATCAGAACAGGAAAATATTTTTACCAATTTTTATAAATTCAAATTCTTTTTATGTTTCCATGAAAATGGGAAGTTATAAAAGCAATATGTTTGTTTTCTGAAACTGGAATTATGTGGGTTAAAAGAGCATATTGAGCAAATATATTTTGCCCACCTGCCCTGCATTTTGGGTGGTTAGGTAAGTCGAATTTTTCTGGAATACAGTGATCCCCTGGGATTCGCTGAGGGTCGGGTCTGGGCAGGTCCTGCGAGTTACGAAATCTGGGAAGATACCGAATCCATGAATATTCAACTACTCCCCGCCTGTAGCCACGCACCCTCCTCTAAGAAGGTCTGGAGGGGCTGTCCTGGGAGTGTGGCTCGCACTGTAGCACCTCATTAAAGAGGAGGAAGCGCCCTTTGGTGCTTCTCGGCTGTGATAATCGGGGTACAGGACGTTCTACGCACGTGCGCAGTCTCACAACTCACTGAAAATCCAACCACGATTAATTGAACCCGCAGATATGCAGGCCGTGAATATGCGGGGATCACTGTATTAACTTACCTTTGATTTCAGTATTCAAAACACAAGGAAGTATGACCATGTCTGGTTGCTGTGAAGAAAAATAGGTTGTGCGTGTTGAGTGGGGCTCAAAAAGATCAGTTGATAGACATACCAAATGTAAAGAGAAATTAATTTTGTTCTGTGGTATAATTTTCCTTACTTGGGCAAAGGTGTTTAAAAACCCCTCTTTTGCCTTAGCTGCACATGATAAGAATATACAGGACCATGTCTTGAACTAATTAGTTAGTAAAATAACACTATTTATAAGTATTTTAAAAATATTAGCTGAAACTCTCCAAATATTTAATAGTGAAATTATCAACTTGTGTATTACTAATGCATGTTCTTTTGCGAAGAAATTAACAACAAAGATTATTGAATCCTAGCCATATTTTACTTCTGCTTCCTGGCTACAAACACTGTCCAAAAAATTGAGTTTCCGTTTTGGTTGCAATTGAAAAAGATATAAACTGATTTAATACGGCTGTTCTCTTTGCTCTTAATCTTGATTCATATAAATACACAGAAAAATTTCATATACTCTGATAAAACATAACTGGAAGAGTAGAGTTAAGCATTTATTCTTTAACAGAAGATTCCATGAGTTGCAGTGTGTTAATTAGTGCACTAGTCTTTGAAATTCTCTATACCTTCACTAGTGGCGCAGGCAAGGAAGAATCTGCTAGGTTGGATGAGAGTGACAGGGTAGGTCACTTTAANAAGAAAAAAAGGGAAGAGCACTAGTGAATGCTTCTATGCTGAGATTTATTTTTGCAAATTATAAACAATTAAATGAATTCATTTCAAAGATGAAATTTTTGTTTTACTCAAGAAATTTTCAACTCAGTGAAGCTAGACAATAAAGCTGTTAGCGTGAACTAGTGAAAAGATGACCCACTAAGTTATTAACTGATATTTATTCTAGAAAGGGGTAGATCAAATTCCCCTATCCCACACCAATAAGATTAACACCAGTGTAAGTTCCAAGCACATTAGGCTGGTTATGAATCAAGCCTTTTTAAGAGAAATTCTGTCTGCTAGGTTGGATGAGAGTGACAGGGTAGGTCACTTTAAAACTGCAATTGTTTGCCTGCTTGCTGACATGTTTTATCAGTATTTTTAATAAAGGGTGACATTGCAATTTACGGTGCTTTGGTTTGTGTCTTGGGATGGGGTTTAGGGTGCACAAATTAGATACCTTTTGGAGGGACCTAAATCAGACAACATAGTTCAGCTGCAACTGGTATTCACTCACAAAGCCAGCCTAGAACTAATCTGGCAAAACCTCTGTGAAACCCAAAGCGTGTATGTCAGATCCTAAGCATCAGTGGATTTGCTTTCAGATTGGCACTGGTTAGCTTATCCATATGTTAGCTGTTAGTGTGTCTCAGGAGTACTCGTTTGACATATAACACCACAATAGTGTGGCCTCCGAGCAGTGAGAAAAGGCAATACAGAAATACCTTGGTTATTCGTGCTGTCATATTCGCATCCTCAGTTTTCTGCGGAAATTTTTTCCACAGTACTTACTCAGTTATTCACGGTGCTGTTTATAATTCCGTGGGATGGTGCGGTCCCACACTGCCACAGTGGGTGGCCCCAGCCCCAGCCAACCCTTCCAGGAAACAGGAAGTCCAACCCAGTTAATGTCCAACCCATATTTGCGGATTAAACGTTTTGTGGGACCCGCGAGAGACCCATAGAGGTATTACTGTAATAAAGGTGGAAATGGCATTTANGAAAATTGTCCGCAGCACTCCGGAGTGCCGGGGGGTGGAGCAATATTAACAACCTGCACTTCTTTGCGAGTTTAGCTTTTCACGAGGCCCGTGGTTTGTCCCGTTCCTCGCGAATGATGGGGTATAACTGTATTATTGTTTTAGCAAGTGAAAACTAAAGAAATCAAGAGCAACATCATATGTCTGTGCTTTATTTTTTTCTTCCTTTCCATTCAAATGTACAATATAAGCGTATTTTTAGTTCGTCTTAGAAATTTGGGGAAATGCGTATCTGTAAACCTGAAACTCGGGAAAATCCAAGTGTACTAAATTCAAAGATAATACACTTTCCTATCCCACTATGTGTTCTGGGCTTTGATTCTACAATTGATCTACTAAACTCAAACACTGACTTGCTTAATGTTAAATGTTTTGATTTGCAGAAGGCTTGGGCTCTTTTGAAAATAAAAGCTGAGAAATTTAGTTGAGGGACTTCCATGGAAAACATGGGTTCTTATTCCTTCATTAAGAAATTAGCTTTGCGGGTGTATTTGATAAATCCAATAGTATAGCTTTCTCTTTTAATTTGATGGGGGAGATGAGTGATAAATGTTCAGCTGATTTGAACATGATTAAATTAAGATTACTCATGATTTGCCTTGTATCAGTTTGAAGTTAAACACAGGATGAAGTGTACAGTAGTTCACTTTTACATCTAACTTTCATTGCGTTTGTGAAGATTCTTTTATAATCACTGAAAATTGTTTCCCAAATAATTTTCAGTAAAAGATGAAAATTAAGCAAATCTTGATTTCATAGTGTGTTCTAGTAAACACACTTTAACTGCTGAACTTCCCACTTTGTAAAACTGTTTTGCATTAACTACAGTTTTACCTTGACTGTTCATGCATGATTTGCTGCTTCAGCTGCTCATGAAAAATTTCACCACAAGTCTAATCAGTTATTCACGAATATGTCCAGTCAGTGCATACGCGGTTGCTCTGCTTTGCGGAGAGGCAGCGCTGCCAGTCCTCGTGGGGTGGGCAGGCATCACCTCTTGCTTGCTGGGGACAGCCACAGATCGCTCCCTTATGAGTGTTGCAGAGGTTACGTGGCATTCATAGTCCCACGGCGCAATGAGACAGCATGTGTCTGGGTGTCTGTGTGTGTCTGTGTGCATGTGTGTCTGCGTGTGTCTGTGTTATTGTTTCCATGGCTACAGGCAGAGGAGGTGATACCTTCCAATAGCAGTGGAAGCCAAGCACTAAGTGCGCTGTGTTCCTGGGGACTGCGCACCCAGCACAGTCCCCAGGTGATAGACATAGCCCCAGGGAAAGTGGCCCATTAGAGTGGGGCTGGGCTGGCTGTGGCGGCAGTGGGCCAAATGCTGTGTGCTGGGAGGGGGCAGCGACAGGACATGTCCAGGAGGAGGCTTCTGTTCCCTCATGGTGTGGCAGCCAGGCTGGACTTGCCAATGCATATCTGCATATGTGCATATGTGGATATTCGTAGCCTCAGACACAGCACTCCTGCCAGTGCTGGCTGCTGGAGTTAAAGGGAAAAAACCCCGACTCCCAGGCTCCTTGCTGCCCATAAGGAGCACGAGATGTCACAGTGTTCCAAAGTTGCCATATTTCTGGCAATAATTTGCCATATTAATGCCTGGCCAGTTTTCGCGGATGAAAGGTTTCGTAATCTGCGAATCTGGAGGATTGACTATATCACAAATGAGTGTTCTCTATGCCCGTATGATTATCTCTGTGCTAGAAGGGGAGTAATATAATGCAGTGCGTGGTGATGTATAGCTTTTATACTAATATACAGTAAATCCTCGTTACTTCATGCTTCTTACCATATGGTTTCAGTTCATCGTGGTGATACGAGGTGATACAGCACCTGAATAGTTGGTAGGGTCATAGTGCTCCCTCCCCTGCATCTGTATTTGCATAATGGAAGAGTCAGCTAGACTGATAATGTGTACTATAATCATGACTGGGAAACATTTTGCAGCAAAGGATAGTTCGGTTTTGAATAATAGGAAAACCATAACAATCTTGGAGTATCTTAGCATGTCTTTCTTACTGCCAAATCAAGGTCTTTAGTGCTAGAAAACTAAGTAAAGTGTTCAGGTCTGTACAAAACAGAAAAATCAAAGTTTATATCATAATATTTTCCTTCCAAAGATAGAATAAAGCAGCTACTCGACCCTGGCTTCGAAAAAAGAAAGAATTTCCTGAAAGCCTGTGCTTGAATTTATTTATTTTTAGAGAAGTAGAGAATTTAACAATAGGATAGAAGGCCTCCACAGTTCCTTCTGTTTCCTACTTTACATGTAAAGAATTCCCACCTTGCCAGAGCTCATGGGTGCATTTCAATAAGGCTGCAAAACTAAATATTCAGAAATCATAGTGATTTAGTCTTAAATGAGCATTTATAACCCTTTTCCTGACCACCAGCATCTCCATTTCAGAATAGCTTCTGAAGTAATAAGCTCTGCAGCTATATCCCCAGTAAAGGAGAAGCTTTATCTAACTGAATAATTGGAGGGGATGTGACTGATGAGAGCAGCTGGGGCTGTTCTGTGAATGGAGCAGAGCTGTACTGTCTCATGTGTGGAGTCATGCTATCTTTTGCTCTCTTCTACTTAAAGTTACTACGTTCTGGTGGACCTTTGTGTGTTTCCACTTTCAGAACCACTAAGATAGATTGCATCAATTTCTGCAGTACCATGATCATGTCATGGCAGATGCCACATCATAGTTTCGTTTTAATTTTATAAATTTTGAAGCAGTTTTAGTTCTATTCTCCTTCTCCCTGTCTGTGAAATCCTGTGTGCTGCTTTTAATGCAGTCTGTGAGTTAGATGTAATTTTATTATTGTAATGTCCTGTGTAATGACCATGTGCTCTTTGATCTAAAGAAAGAACTTTTTGTGGAGGAGTCACTTATTTTTAGGGTTCTTTGCGGTATATTATGTACTATAGTTGGTCCATATTTCTGGCGCGCCCGCCATGTTGTGGCTTCAGATCTTAGCGGTGCGATTTTTCAGCGATTAAGGAGGCATGTTTTTTAACTGCACATGCACGACCTGACACACATGAATATTCAAATTAGGCAGACATGAATATTCAAATCAACCCCCATGTCCTGCTGCACAGACCATAGGTACACTGCTCTGCCCATGGTGAGCCGCACTGGCCCCAAGGCAGCCACGGTGATTCGGCTCTGGTGGAGCCGAGCCGAGTGCGCGTTGCTCCCGTGGCGGCTTGCCTCAGCTCAGCCGTGAGCCACGCCCCCCCCCCTTCTGCTCGAGCCGCCTCCTTCCCCCTCCGCTCAAGCGCGAACTGCCCCTGGGTTGGAGTGAAGCAGCTTTGTGCAGTCACGAAAGATTTACACACTCAGGTTAGATGTGGTATCTGAGACCAGACACCGTGTCTACCCTGCGTATGGAGAGACAAGGTCTACCCACCCAGAGAGACACCGCGACAGTGGCGCGGGCGGCTCCCTGCACCCATGTCCCCAGCCGAGCGGAAAAGGGGTATTTCCCAGCATGGGGTGGCCACAGGCACCGGGAAGCACCACCACGAACACTGACACACTGCAAGGCAGTGCTGAAACAGCGCTGGAGTGCTGGGGGGCTGGGTAAGAGTGTGGGGCAAATTTGCATATTAATGAGCTGCCAATTAACACAGAAGGAGGGCTTCATGGGAGAGGGGCAAGACTTGCGGTACTGTGGTATAGGAGACCTGACTGTGTATTAGATGCACATACGCCTGCTGGAATATAAATGCTTCTGTATTAGTTTGATAGAGAAGATATATATTTCATTTTTCATTTTGTACAACAAAAGGGATTTAGAGTTGAATACATTTGCTTTTCTTTAAAAGCAATCAGTGTAAAAGCTCATAGAGAGCTGGGGGTTTTTGTTCTCTGAATTTTCCAGGCTAGTGGTACATATTTCTGTATCTAAATAAAAAAATAAAGCCAAACCTTTTCCTTTGAAACCCAGTATTTACTGCACAAGTTCAGTCAACAGCCATCAGTTGGAACCTGACTTTTTGAGGATCAAACCCAACAGATTTGTTGGGCAAAGGCTGCAGCTTTTGTAATGCACACCATTACTAGCTGTACTGTGTTGTCTTTTAATTTTACGAAGTAAAAAAGTATATACCAAATCACTCTGAACATTTTGGTTTTTTGGTGTAAGTGGAGCAGACCAGAACAATCTGCATATCTTAACTTTTTCTGAAATGTGCTGTACAGTATGAAAATTACACTTATTAAGAGGAACTCACCATTTGGCCTTGTATCACCTGCTTTGCAATATTATATTGATGCAGTGGTTATTAAAGAAGCTCAACTCGGAAAATAACAAATCGGGAACATCGAAGCAGTGTAATTGCATGAAAATGCATGAAAATTATTTCAGTTACTTTGAGATTTTTTTTGAACAGAATGTACTTGGAAATACCTGTAAGTTATTTTCAGATGTTTTTGAGCAAAACCTGTGTGTTCTACAGGTTTTTTTGATTGTTTCATCAGTTTAGGTAATTTATCCTTGCAAAACCCCTTTTTTCTTTTTTTTCCCCCTCAGCTAGTTGAATTCACTGTGTAGTGATTTTACTGCTATTTTAAAAATTTATTTTATTTGAATTTACTAATATTTTACTGCTTTTGATTTTTTTTCTAGGGCGCCAATGCCTCAGCTTTGGAGAAAGAGATTGGTCCGGAACAATTTCCAGTCAATGAGCACTATTTTGGTTTGGTTAATGTAAGTTTCGACCATAACTTCCAGTCTTCGAAATGCCAGGAATGGGTTTGTTAAAGTGCAAGGTTGTGGCTGAATAACTAATTAAAGCACTGAAAGATATGGTCATTAAATATACGTACTATTGAGATGTGTTTTCAGTATTCAGTCTGTTTGTTCAGATATGCATTCGACACTGTCTCCCATAGTAAACTCCTGGAGAATCTGGCAGCCCGGGGCTTGGATAGGAACCTTTGGTGCTGGTTGGATGGGCAAGCCCAGGCAGTGGTGGTGAATGGTGTCACATCCAGTTGGCGATCGGTCACTAGTGGTGTCCTTCAAGGGTTGGTGTTGGCCCTGGTTCTGTTTAATGTCATTATTGATGATCTTGATGACAGGTTTGAATCCATGATAAGCAAGTTTGCACATGATACCAGGCTTGGAGCAGGTGTCGAACTGTTGGAGGGTGGGAGGACCCTACAGAGGGACCTGGACAGACTGGAGAGATGGGCAGATTCCGATAGGAAGAGATTCATCAAGTCCGAGTGCTGGGTTCTGCACTTTGGTCACAATAAGCCCATGCAGAGCCATAGATAGGGAACGGAGTGGCTGGAGAATGGGCAGACAGAATGAAACTTGGGAGTGTNGAGGTGTTTAAGAGTAGACTGGATAAGGCACTTAGTGACATGGTTTAGAAGATGAGTTGCTGTTGGATTGTAGGTTGGACTTGATCTCCAAGGTCTCTTCCAGGCTTGCCAGTAGTGTGATACTGTAACTAAAATGACTAAGTCCATTGTAGACTATTAAAATACATAAGTCTTGAAAAAAACTATTTAAAATATGTAGCTTGTGGTTTGTAATATGCCAATCTAAGTGAAATTAATCTATTAAAAGAAAAAAGATCTTGTGCAAGAGTATTGATAATCTGAAGTTTTAGATCTGCTATTTGTATTATGGTTAAAAAAGAATTACTGAGCCCGAAGGGGAAAGCAGCAGTAGAAAAAACACAATAAATTGTTTGATTCAACAATTAGTGTTGAGGAATAATTTGAATTTTAATTTCTGGTATTACTAATGAAAAGTATATCTTTTACAGAAATTGCATTATGCTGACAACTATTAAATTATTTTCTTTCTTGGGGCTTCAGAAAGTACATATTTAAAGCAAGTTGATTTAACATCAACCATCATCTTGCTTTCCTTAATGAAACAAATTATTTAAATGTTGTCTTAGTACTGTAATGTATGTCTGTAGCTCCAGGTTCTTAGCACTGACATGGTGGAATAATCTGCAATGCAAGTATACACTGAAGAGTCAGTAAACACTTCCTGTTAAACTGACTTAGATGCATTTCAAACACCATGACTTAAATGAGTGATTTCTTTCTCATGAAAATTGAAATACCCTTAGAATGACACATTGTTTCTCTCAAAAGAGGAAATATATCAGTTCAGCTGTTAATACTTGATAGTTCTGCAGCAGAGCTTAGGCTTTCCATTTTTCCACTGACAGATATTCTCAAATCTCTTACTCTGTTGACAGATAAACTGTTTTCCTATTTTCTTGTCCAAATGCAGAGGGGATTTAAGACTTCAGAGTGAAATTATATTGTACACTTAAAGTTTTACATCGTTTGTACCCTTAAGAAGAGTTTCAGTAAAGGATAATCTTCCTAATATAAAATGAATATCATCAAATTCTGTGTTTCTGTACTCAAGATGGATTAGAAAATTTGAAGGGATATTTGTCTTTAAGTCCTTGCCCTCAACCACACACATAAGGGGTGGGCGGCTAGGGTATCTCAGGGTGCTTTTAACTTGTGTACTAGAAGAATGTTGTTTGTTTTAGCTTCCAACAGTAACATTTTATGGACCAAAATTCTTTGAATTGTAACTAATAGTAAAATAGGATCCCAAGACATTTGTAGCACACTGATGCTGTTTTTCAGGTACGGCAGTTGGCTAACTAAATTCTGTCATGTTGTTTGGAGAGTTTTCAGACATGTTCTATGGGTTCTGTTTACTAGCACAATATGTATACACCTTAAATGTGTAATAAGCTTGCAGAATGCAATTGTCAGCAAAAGGAAAAGTAACAAACTATTGCTAGTGGCCACTTAGAAAGAATGACAGGGATAATGGAAACAAATACTAGATAATTACATAATAAATTAATAGTACTATGAGATTGAGAAGGGGTAGAAATCACAATTTTTGCCTTCCTTGATTTCTCTAATTGTTTTGTAGGAATTACAAGAAGTGAATCTCTTAGAGGTTCATTAACATTTACTGATAAATGTTTGTAATTTGTTTATCAATTTTGTTTGTCCTAAGTTTGTCCCGAGTAATGGAAAAACAAGGGAGAAAATGTGGATGTCAGTACTTCTCTTCTGACTGCATGCTGGCTAGACATTTGAGATGCCTGAAACACAGAAAAAGATTTTAGATAAAGATGGCAATTCTGACATAGAGAACTGCCAGTTTATCCAGAGGTTGTGTAAATGAAGAGAAATCTTTTCTCCAACTTTGTGGCAGAATCTAGGGATTATTCAGAGGATTTGTTGAAAGAACAATTTTAAGAGGCAAAAGAAGACTTAAGAAAGGGCAATTATGGGAAACATATGGAAGACCAAATGGTTGATGGGAGTGGAAGATTCAAATCAGTCTTGAATGGAGGATACCATTCACTAAATCAGCAGGAAATAGTTAAGATATGTGGTAAGATGAAAGTGTTAGTAGTGTTACGTCCCATGCATAGGGACAGTCAAGAACATCAACTCTGCTTATCATTCTTCTTTTCCTCTACAGTGCAGTAATGCAAATGTTCAACTCTACTTGCTTCACAAATTAAGTCAATCATTTTATCCAGTGAACAAGAAATAAGATTTTTAATTTTAAAGAGCTACTCTGGTAGCTCTTTAGCAGTTTACCAGACTTTTAGACCTGAAAGTTTGGTTATTCAGTCTCTTGCAATGGATCTGTGTGTTTTGAAGAAATACCATCTACTGGAGTGGCCCATTTCAACAACTAAAAGTTGTCAGAGCTGCCAGTGCATCGTATCTGGGAAGAGCCCTATAGCTGTACAAAGTCAGTGTTCCAACCAGATCGGAGCTCTTGCAAATCTCTTGTTTGTTTTTGTAGAATTGTGGGGTTCAACAACCACATTTCTTCCCAGTTGTATGGGCATCAGACGATAAGCTTTACGACTGTAAGCATTCATGTATATTTTTGTTGCAAATTTCCCCATTTTTTTCCACCCAAGTTTGGATGTTGTAGTGTGGATTTCAGAATTAAAAAAAAAAAAAAGTTATGTGAAAAACAGAGAATGGAGTATTTTTTGTGAGAGGAAATAATCTGATTTGTAAGAATTCAGAACAGAAGAATAGAAGAACATTATGTCTTTTTTTTGCTTTCCTGAGACATACACCAGTAAGATGCTCCTCACAGAATCAAGGAGGCAATCAATAAACTAGTTGAAAACACTGGTTAAAATAACTCCACTGTACATAGTCTCTCTTACATACCCCAGGCTGAGACAAGAGAAGTTTCATGTCCCATACAGTCTGACAGCTTAAGATGCAAAATTAGGATGGTGGTCTTTCTTACAGTTTTCTACGGCTATTCTGAGCAGACTTGAGGCATGAAGTTATGAAGGGCAGCACTTGCACTCAGCAGTGTAGTGCCACTAAGGCAGTGCTGGCTGTCTGTGGGGAGGAGCAGGAGGGTGTCCCTGAGCCAGGTTTGCAGCAAAGCTGAGTATTGAAGACCCAGAATCAGAAAGCAGAATATAGGTGTTTAGCGGGTGGTGGGGAGACTGGGTCAGGGTGTTGAGTGTTTTTCTGTAGTGGAGTCAAAGATGGGAACTAAAATAATAATGGTGGTAAGGCTAGCATTTGTTAATTTTTCAAATTCCCTATTTGCTTAGTCTGGAAACCTCCCTCCCTTTTCCCTTTTGTTGTTTAGTACAGGTGTCATTATAACTTCTTAATGATTGGAAGCATTTATTTTAAAAAGATGTGGTGTTTTGAAGTGATAAAGACTGATGCTTTAGAGATAAATGTGCAGTAATTAAATTTTCTTCAGGAGTTTCTTTTCAAGCAGTCTTCTAATGCCTATTGTCTTTTTCATTGTGGTTGAAAAATCTTTCATGAACTTAATCTAATTGTTTTTATTTCATACTCACAGGCATGTGGGTTAACATACATTCATGTTAATCTGAATTTGGTTTGTGTTCTGAGTTCTTCATATTTGGATGATCTTTCACTGCATGGTTACTATTCTGATTTATTATCACTGTTCCTTTTTAAAATTGGAATTGTATGAAATTTCTAATTTCCTTTCCATCTTTTGACACTCGCTGTAGAAATTTTAGCGCTTTTCCAACTTGATTAAATTTTAAGAACTTTCTTGACACTTTAATGTACGTAGTTCTCTTTTTATGGCTGTTTCTAATTATAAACTCATAAATAGCTTACAGTATTAAATGTTTTGACACAAGCTGTGTGATTTTATCTGCTTCTTTAAGGTAAAAAGCCCTGATTTTCCTCTTAAGTTCATTGACTTAGTTGATTCAGATAGTATAAGCATTTTCCTAGCTTGAATAAATAAAAATAATGTGTTAATTTCCTCACTTCTTAATATGGATATATTATGACATCTTAATTTTTAAAATACGCTTCTTAATTATGCTTTGAGTGTGTGTTGGTTATTTAGAAACTAGTACTTCATATTTTGTTAATTTAAAATAAGACAGTGATTAACTCATAAGTTTTGTGCTTAACTCCCGTTTTTGTCATTGCCTCAACCAGGAGAGAGCAAAAAATGGTTACTTTCCTGCTACGCCTAAAATGCAAAAGCTTTTAGTTCTTTTTCTCTGTTGAAAGAATCTGTTCTTAAAATATCTCTAAATGCACTTTTTGTTGTAAGTCTCCCCATCATGATACAGTCTCGGAATTTTCTACCCCATGTGTTACTATCTTTATATATAACGTAAATATGAATATTATTTTCACATATTACAGAATGTGTGTAGTAAATGTGTGTAGTAGATCTATGCTTCAATTTACAGGTTGTGTAACTGCAGCTGAAAGGTTGGATTACTTGCGGAGGTCCTTACAAAGACTTTCCCCATACTTTCAGAGTTAGAGAATAGGTTTCACTGGAGGAGGGCAGCATAAAATGAGAATAGCTTTATCCTCCGACAGAGAGGATGCCTTCACAGACATGATGGGGAGGTTTGCAGTGTTGCAGCTGGAGACACTGTCAGTGATCAAAGGCAAGCGCTTAAGAGCTCCAAGGAGTCTGGGGAAGAGGGACACCTGGAGTGTTCCATCTGGACTGGCCTAGTACAAAGGGGGTTCTGGGTGCTTTTCTTGCTGACTCCTCTTGCTCCCTCTCAATTCAGTGGCTTGTCTCCTTCAAAAATCCACACATCCAAATAATGCATTCTTTTCTTTGCAATCTTCATGTGAAACTGCCAGCTGCCATAGCTTTGAATCCTAAACAAGCCTTGTCACACTGGTTTAAGAGAACTCCTGAATGCCAATCCTGTCACCCTAAAATGAGAACTGAAAATGTAGGAACAGGTTAAAGCAGTTACTTCTGACTTTGATGACAGCTATTAAGATTGAATAATCCAATTTCTGAAGTGTATGAGAGAACTCTCCATTCGCAGCTGAATTTCTTCACAGTACAAGGTCATACTGTGCCTGTTCTTTACTCTTGTAGCTGATGTGTGGTGCACACATAGATATTTTTACCTGGGCGTATTTTGGGAATTGTGAAATTGATTGTATTGGTTGAACATTTTGACCCAAATAGATGCAAAATAATACCAATAAATTAAATTTACAAATGAGACAAAATTAAATAGTATTGTTCAAATTTACCTAGGTTTTTCTTGCATTTGCGTCCAGGTAATCCTTTGTGAAACAGTATTGTGCTTTACTACCTTAAAATCAGGAAGATAAGTCTTGCAGAAAGTTGGCCCCTACTTATGCACTCTATTATACTTCTGATTTAGTTTTACTTCTCTACAGTAATACAATGCAAACTAATAGATCTTTCTCTTATTTTATAGTTCGGGAATACATGCTACTGCAATTCAGTTCTTCAGGCACTTTATTTTTGTCGACCATTTCGAGACAAAGTCTTAGCATACAAGAGTCAACCAAGAAAAAAGGAGAATCTCCTTACTTGCTTAGCTGATCTTTTCCACAGTATAGCCACCCAGAAGAAAAAGGTTGGAGTAATACCTCCCAAGAAATTTATAACAAGATTACGAAAAGAAAATGGTAACTTTTTCTATTTCTTGTGTAATAATTATAGCAGTTATGATTTAATTATGAAGCTGATATAGTGGAATACCTGCATATTTGTCTGAATACCTATAGAAAGTATTCTTGGTGCTGCAGTGTAAACAAGAGGTGACGCTAGAATAAGGATGTAACCCTGGAGCCATTTTGAGAGAGGATCCTTGTCTTTCCCTCTTAGTGTAAAACTAAAGTGTATTGTCACTGACTGCTTATGAAACTGCTTGCTAATTTTGCTTCTCTAAATTTTATATTTATAATCAAAATTCACTCTAAAATCTTTGTTCTTTGTTTAAAAAAATCACTTTTGAATGCAGTAATCAGTCGTCCAAACTGAGTGTGTGGAAAGGATGTTAAGACTTCACTGCAAGAATCTAGCTTAAAAACCCTCACATTTTAAAATTAGAGTTTATGCAATGCATAGCTTGAACCACTTTTTAAAGGATTAATGAATTTTGAAATCACTAAGTAGCTTTGGCAAAATTTCTTTTAAAATGTAATTGATGTCCTAAATTTCAAGAGATTTCTAGAGATTTTTAACGTTTCATGTTTCTTGTCTGCAAAGCCAATTGGTCAGAATGTTTTAGAAAATAATTTGTTGTTAAAATATAAATGAAACCTTATAATCTACTACTTAATTTGGATACAACTTTATAAAAATATAGCTTTATCCTTTCTAAAAAATAGCCATCAGATTTAAATAAACTGTATGAGGTACCAAATTTAACAGCGCTGCAAGAAACATGTTCATACTATTGCAGTCTTTCTGAGACTATACAGTTGACCCTCTTTTATTGTGGTAGCACAGGTCTGGTCCTCCATCCACATTGGTAGACAGTTCATTAATATGCAAATTTGCACCGCCCCCCTCAGTCCCAGCGCACTCCAGCAGTGTTTCAGCACCGCCCCTCTGTGTGTCGATGTTTGTGTGGGCTCTCCCCAGCGCCCACGGCCACACTGCGCCAGGAAAAACCCTTTTTCTTCTTAGCTGGGGAAGCTGACACTGTACTGGCGTCTCTCTGGGTGGGTAGACTTGGTCTTGCCATGCTCAGGGTAGACATGGTATCCGATCTCAGACACCACGTCTACCTTCAGAAAGTCTTGGACACCATGTCTAACCTGAGAGTGTGTAAATCTTTCATAACCGTGCAAATCATCCCTGGGGGGGATGCAGGCAGACTGCAGACTCTTTACTCCAAGCAGACTGAGGCAGGTGCGGTGCTGGGGGACCTGCCAGAGCTGCCTTGCTTCAAGTGGAATGGGGTGGGCGCAGCACAGGCAGAACTGCTGTAGCTGCCTCACTCCAAGCAGGGCGGGTGTGGTGCAGGCAGAGGAGTGTGCCGGAGGTCTGTGCAGCAGTGTGCGGTGTTAATTTGCGTATTCATGACTGTATACTTTGAATATTCATGACTGTCAGTTCGTGCAGGTGCAGTCATGAACGCCCCTCAAAATGGACCTCCCCAATCGCAGAAAAATCATACTGCAAAGAGGTGAACCCATGATTGGGGAACCGCAAAGTAGAGAAGGTAGACTGTATGTGCAGACTGAAGAAGTGTTTTAAAAGGTATGATGACTACATCTGTGGTAAAAACAAGAAATAAAATACTATAATGACGTTCCTAATTTGAGGTGGCCCTTCCAGCAAATGCACACCATGAGTTGTAATAATATTGTTAAAAAACCCCAGCTCTCAGGTACTGTGCAGTCACTTACCTATGCAGAGTAGAAAGCTGTCATTCCATTGTTTGGCAAGTCTGTTTGAGTAAGTATGCTTTTATGTTGATTCATTTACAGAAACAGGTCATTATAACAAATGCAGAGAATCATTCAAGTGAAAAGCAGAAAGTAAACCACAGGAGCCATTAAATTCATTATAGAAAATGTTCTTTTTAGTGTGTAACTATGTCATGCCACTAAAATTCTGCACAGGGCAAGGCAATTGGAAAAATCTTCATTAGAGAAACCAGGTGTGCAAGTTCAACTTGTATTGGGTTTTTTGGGTTTTTTTAATGATGATACTCTCACCTTTTGTACTAATAAATAGCTAAATTCAGGCTACCATTACAAGGGCATCATATATGCTATTGAGTGCTTATTGTAAAGGTATATAACGTTGAGCTTTAAAAGAGTTTAGTTAAAGAATCAGGTAGATATGTAACACCAATCTAGAGTCTGTTTCAGTCAGTATCCAGCTATACCAGAATGATAACTGAGGACCTTATGTATTCAAGATTACAAAGCTGCTTCTCCATCTTTATTTTCAATGTCTGAATACAACATACATACATTATACATCTCTGAGATGGAGACAGACTTTTTACAAGGACATGGAATGATAGAGCAAGGGGGCATGGCTTTGGACTGGAAGAGGACAGGTTAAGATTAGGAAGAAATCCTTCATTCTGAGGGTGGTGAGGCACTGTAACAGGTTGTCCAGAGAAGTTGTGGACACCCCATCCTTGGAAGTAATCAAAGCCAGGTTGCATGTGGCTTTGAATAACCTGGTCACAGATTCACAGAATATTATGAGTTGGAAGGGACCCATAAGGATCATCTAGTCCAACTCACCATCTAACATCCGTACAGTGGCCGAACGCACATCCCGGCGGTAAACACAGACCTAGTTCCCTCACAGTCTAACAGGCCACTCTGAGTTGGAGGGGGCCCACAAGATCATCCAGCCCTACACCCCCCAGCTAGACCATGTCACTAAGCTCCTCATCAAGTCTTCTCTTAAACACCTCCAGGGACGGCGGCTCCACCACTTCCCTGGGCAGTCCATTCCAATGTGCAGTCACTCTCTCTGTGAAAAACCGCTTCCTAACATTAAGTTTAAACCTCCCCTGGCATAGCTTGAGGCCGTGCCCTCTCGTTCTGGTGTCGTCAGCCTGAAAGAAATCTAGTGGAAGGAAGGTGTCCCTGTCCACAGCAGAGGGGTTGAAACTAGATGATATTTTAACCCAAGCCATTCTATGATTCTTTATTAGTGACCGTAGTGTTTAACTGGCTGGGAACCAGCTGCTCACTTGAAGGTATACTGTTATATTTGCATAAATCTCTTCTAATCATTAAATGAACAATGTGTAGCTTTCATCCTGTTGTACTGCATGCTCCTTTACTGACTGGGCGCATAGCCCTGGGAGACCTGTGAAACAACACTGTGCAGAACCTCTGAAGTGTTTCACCTCAAGAGACTTGTACCTCTTGTTTTGCTTTGATTTACTTGATTAAATAAAGACCTTACAGTTGGCTAGATTGAACTTAGTGAAACTAAGTGTATTGAAAATAGTGTGGTAGTTCATTAAATAAACTACATGGTTCATACTCTTGGCTGATCTATTGCACTACTTAACCTCTCCAAATGATCTAAATTAGTGTCAAGTTTTCCCTACTACAAAAATAATTCAGGAATTTTTTTCCTATTTGAAGTTTACTCCTGGGTACCATCAAGCGAATGACAGTTAAGCTTCCATGGAGCCCTGTATGCATTTCAAAACTTAAGCGTCACCAAGTATCTTTTTCATTTGTCTTTCCAGTCTGTGCACTGAAGGCATGTCTCTGTAAACACATAAAAGTAATTGCACAATAACAGACTTGTGTGATATTAGCCAGTGATATACAGTGATCCCCCGCATATTCGCAGCTTGCATATCCACGTATTCAGTTAATCGTGGTTGGATTTTCAGTGAGTTGTGAGACGTGTGCAGAATGTCCCAGACCCCAGATTTCACGGCCAGGAAGCACCAAAGGGCTCTTCCTCCACTTCAGTGAGGTGCTACAGTGCGAGCCACACTCCCAGCATTGCCCCTCCAGACCTTATTAGTGGAGGGTGCATGTTTACAGGCGGGGAGAAGTTGAATATTCATGGGTTCAGTATCTTCACGGATTTCATAACTCGTGGGGGCCACCCAGACCTGACCCCCAGCAAATTCCAGAGGATCACTGTAGTTTGTTTTTTAAATTGGTAGCTAAATTTCCTTGTCACAATTCCTGGTGAGAGAGAAAAGAAGTAATTATTTCTAAATCTGCTATAACATACTTATCCTTCTCTTAGTTCCATTCCTAATGTGAGAATTTCAACCAGCAGAGGATTTGCTGAATTGGTATTCCAAGGGACTGCAATAAACTTACGTTTTCATGGGCTAATAATTAGAATATAATCAAAAGAGTAGATTTGTAAGAAAGAGATCAGCTTTATGCTTTGATCTGTATCATTGCTATACATTGCACGTATGTGGCAATGAAACAATCCTCTTCCAATGAATTAATCTGAAGAGTTCTGTGCTTAGAAGTGTTGACAAACTGAGGACAGGAAGCAGAAAGCATAGTGAGTCCATCATTATCTATCCAACAAGTTCACTAGTAATAAAGGTGCCACATCCGCCAGTCTACGGAAGCAGTATTTCAGATCTTGAAATGACAGATCTGCTTACTACTTTAAGCTCTAAATTTAAACTTGTTCACTCTTGCTATGGCTGGAAATCTAGGTTAATATGACCTGGCTTCTGTAAATACAGTGATCTCTTGCTACGTTGCTCTTCATTATTCGCGGCTTCAATACATCACGGGGTTTTCCCCCCCACTTTACCGACTTGTCCTGGATTAGAACAACACCTTCCAGGGAAGTGGGGAGCCTTCCTGGAGTGGAAATTAAAATAAAAAAAATCTCCTTATCTACTTTACATACCTTTTGAATTAAAGGGGCTTTCGGCCTNGGCAAGGGGGTTTGTGCTGTGAGCACACCGTCGCGGCAGCCTGGAGAGGCCGACAGATTCTTGGGGTGGCGGGGGTTTCCCAAGTCAGAGGTGGCTCAGAAACGGTTCCCTTTGCTTCCCCGTGTTCAGAGAGTCCGAGGAGAGAAGCAAAAAAGTGCCCCAGAGCCCTGCGGACTTCCGAGGGGTGGGGCAATGGGCATGGCCTGCATGCATATTAATGACCTGCAGTTCTTTGCGAGGTTAGGCTTTCGCAAGGGTTGTCGCCTGTCCCTTTCCTCGCGATGGAGGAGGTATAACTGTAGTTTGAAAACAGCATGGTGGTTATCAAAAAATTAAATCTAACCCATGTTTACCCTATTTACTGCTACTTCACTTATCACGGCGTGTTTCCAGACCCGACCCCCACAATAGTCAAGGGTTTACTGTACTGCAAATCTTCCTTAAAAAGCCACAACAAGGGTCTCCATTCTGAAGAACCCCAACTTTCTCAGCCTCACTTTACAGGAGAGATGCTCTAACCCTCTGATCGTCTTTGTGGTCCTTCTCTAGACATGTTTTTCCTTGTGCTGAGGACACCAAAATTGGACACAGCACTCCAGGTGGAGTCTCGTGAAAGTAGAGGGGGAGAATCACCGCCCTCAACTTGCTGGCCATACTGCTTTTAATGCAACCCAGGATGTGGTTTGCCCTCTGGGCTGCAAGCACACAGCATTGGCTCATGCACAGCTTTTCATCCATGAGAAACGTCAAGTCCTGCTCCACACGCTGCTCTTAATGAGTTCATCTCCCAGTTTGTACTTGCACTCAGACTTGTTGAATTTCATGAGGTTTTTGTGGACCCACTTCTGAAGCTCATCCAGGTCCCTGTGGATGGCATCCCTTCCTGTTGGTGTGTCAGCTGTGCTGCTTGGCTTTGTTGTGCTCTGCAAACTTGCTGAGAGTGCACTTGATCCCAGTGCCTCTGTCACTGATGAAGATATTGAAGAGCACTGATCCCAAAACAGAGCCCTGAGGGACGCCACAGGTTGCTGGCCTCAGTTTTGACATAGAGCCATTGGCCATATGTCTGGCTGCATCCATCCGACAAGTTCCCTATCCACCAAATAGTCCGTCCTTCAGATGCACATTTCTGCAATTTGGAGATAAAGATGTCATGTGGAACCATGTTCGTGACCTCACAGAAGTCTAGGTAGATGACAATAGTCAGTCTTCCCTTGTCTTCTGTTGCAGTCACTCTATCATAGAAGGCAAAAAAGTCATTGAGTACCCCAGCCTTTTTTCTATATCCTGGTTTCCTTCCAGAGAGGGCCCACATTTTCCTTGGTCTTCCTTTATCCCCTTTTTATCCCTTTATTCCCTTTAATTCTATCAGGACTTTAACTTTCCTAAGTTGATCCCATGCTGCTCAGACAATCTATCTTCACAGTATCACAGTACAGATAAGGCTGAAAAGGACCTTGAAGATCATCTAGTCCAACCTATAGTCCAGCTAACCTATCATCTACATCTAGATCATATCGCTCAACACCTCATCCAGTTCCAGGCTACCTGTCCTTCTCCCACCATCTGTAGATTTTTTTGTGTGTTGTACTTTGTCCAGGAGCTCCATGTTCATCCATGCAGGCCTCCTGGCATTTTTTCCTGAATTCCTCTTTGTTGAGATATATTTCCTGAGCTTGGAGGATGTGATCCTTGAATATTAACCAGATGTTTTGGCCCATCTTCCCTCCAGGAGTTTATTCCATTATGTCCTACCAAGCAAATAATTCAAAAGGCAAAAGTCTGCACTCCTGAAGCCCAGAGCAGTGAGCTTGCTGTGTGCCCTTCTTGCTGCCCTTAGGATCTTGAACATCACTATTTTATGGTCATTGCAGCCAAGGAATGTATACTTGATGTATACATTCCCTACCAACCCCTCCTTGTTGGTGAGAACAAGGTCAAGCATAGCACCACTCATTGATGTCTCTGTCTCTTTGATGAGAATTCATTGCGAATGCATTCCTGGATTGCCTGTGCTGTGTTGTCCCTCCAACAGATGCTGAGGCAGCTGAAGCCTGTGGGAACCAGGGCCTGTGAGCGTGGGGCCACTCATGTCTGTTTGTAGAGGTGCTCATCCCTCTCTCATGGACAATGAAGCATCATATGGACAATGAAACATTTCTTGTTATAAGTTCTCAGTTCATTTCTGGAAAATACCAACCTCTAATGCCATTTGAGATGCCCAGGGTTATTCAAGATATTGATCTAAGCTTGGCAGAGATAGCATAGCCCCTGTAGGAGATCCAGTGGCAGCTGGAGACTGGATGGGATGAACTATAACATTTCAGATGGCACTACATGTCCTCCTGTGTTTAGGTAGTTGAATTGTGCTCTAGTTTTCTTGTAGAATGATTCAGTCTTCTGTTAATTTTGATCAGATGAGCAATTTCTGTTGATTTAAGCTGTCCTCTCTTCCCACGCCTTATTTTCAACTTAGTTTATCAAGTATGCATTTTGGGTTGGTGTTGTATTGTCAAGAATGATTCGAGATAAGAAATAGAGGACCAGTTTTGAAATATGAATAAAATCTTTTTTGTGGTATAGCACTGACTGATTAATTAAAAAAATCTTTTGTTTTATCTTGTAGAGCTTTTTGATAACTACATGCAGCAGGATGCACATGAATTCTTAAACTACCTATTAAATACAATTGCGGATATCCTGCAAGAGGAAAGAAAACAAGAGAAACAAAATGGTCGCCTGCCTAATGGCAACATCGAGAATGAAAATAATAGCCCACCAGACCCAACCTGGGTTCATGAAATCTTTCAGGGAACATTAACTAATGAAACCAGATGTCTTACGTGTGAAACTGTAAGTCTGTATATACTTTGTAAAATGAATTCTGTCATGTTTCACGACTTCATGTTTCATGATTCATTTTTCCCAACAGATTAACAGATTAGATTAGTTTCTTTCTTTAGTAATATTACATTAATGTGAATACAGTGATCCTCCGCATATTCACGATCCATAATTTGCTGGATCCGAATAGTCGTGGGTGATTTTTCAGTGGGATGTGCGACCTCAGCACGTGCTCAGAACGTACCACAAACCCATCAGCTCGTGAATATGTAATGAGTTTATGAATATATCATTGGTCCCCCTCACCATCACTGCCCACCAGACTTGGCGCACATGCTTCATTCTCAGCATTTAGGAGAACGGGGAGCTGGTCCCATCTCCATGAATCCAGGAGTGCTGCTGCGCTGCCACGGCATAAAGGCACCGGGGCTGTGCCAGCACTTCTGGGCATGGTGGCATGGTGCCTCTGGGAACTGGGGGATGGTGGCAGACAGCTGCCGCCACCAATGCCAACCTCGAGGTGGCGGTGGATCNACCACAAACCCATCAGCTCGTGAATATGTAATGAGTTTATGAATGTATCATTGGTCCCCCTCGACATCACTGCCCACCAGACTTGGCGCACATGCTTCATTCTCAGCATTTAGGAGAACGGGGAGCTGGTCCCATCTCCATGAATCCAGGAGTGCTGCTGCGCTGCCACGGCATAAAGGCACCGGGGCTGTGCCAGCACTTCTGGAAATGGTGGCATGGCGCCTCTGGGAACTGGGGGATGGTAGCGGACAGCTGCCACCGCCAATGCCGACCTCGAGGTGGCGGTGGATGGGAGATTTAAACCCTAGGTGGCCGGTAGCAGTGCCACTGACTTGGCACAGCACTTCAGCATTGCACGCACCAGCATGACACGGGCGGCATAGCCCAGTGTGTCCCAATGCCAGCAGTGCGGACTCCTGACGTCAGAGTCCGATCCCTGTGCTGGCACTGGAACCCCCCTCACTGCCCAAAATAAAAAGTTCCCTTGTATTATGTGTGGGGCAGAGGAGGTGCAGAGGGAGGGTAGGAGAGGGAAAGGGAGAGCTGTGGGCCGGGTCAGCAGGCACACAAACGAGTGGAGCTGCAGGCGTTCCTGGCGCGGGACGCATCTATCCTCTGGTGCTGCGCTGGCTCCCGTATGCTCCCGCCCTGCGCATCTCAGGAGCCACTCCAGGAGCAGATCACAGAGAGCCACCACCTCTTTTGCCCTGCACAGCTGCTGCTGGCCCACGCTCCT